>RJWH01003092.1:0-178301 GCA_004363575.1 Solenodon paradoxus
TCTAGCAAGGTTGGGGTGTCTGGGGGTGCAGTTCGTAGAGGTCAGCTCCCCCACCTTTTCTTCATCCCGGGTTTTTGTTATTTCCCTGTTCCCATCTGGCCTTCCCTCTGCACCTCTCCTTTCCTGTCCCTGTAGACCTCATTCCCATTCACCCAGGGCTGAGCACCTGCTGTGGGGCTGTCACTCCTGTGGGGGGTGTCACTAACTGTGGGGGTGTCACTGTGGGGATGTCACCTGCAGTGGGAGGGTCACCTGCTATGGGAGTATCACTTCCTCTGGGGTTATCACTTACTGTGGAGGTATCACCTGCTGTTGGGGTGTCTTTTACTCTGGAGGTATCACCTGCTTTGGGGATATCATTTCTCTGTGGGGTATTAGCTACCCCGCAGGGCAGGGCTCTGCATGTATTTTCACTTGAGATTTAAAATGTGATGAAGTAGGTGACCAGAACACACTGACCTTGGCCATTGCTTCTGTTGCCTGCATGATAAAGCAGATGTATTTAAGGTCCTAGTGAAAGCTTAATATTCCTCTTCAGAGGCCCATTCCCCTTGTCAGGACTTTTCTTGATTTTCCTTCAAATCTTTCTAAGGTTTGTTTCTTACATGGAACCAAGTTAGTACAGAACTAAAGGAATCACCTGTTGCTTGATTTCCCATTGCTTAATTTGGTAGGGAAGAGGGAACCACGTTGATATGTGAATATCAACTCCATGACAGCAGGTCTGGATCTAGCTTAGTAATTGCTATGTTCCCACCACTAAGCAGAACACATTACAATACAGATGCTCAATGAATGTCTTGAACCCAATAAGCAAATAAACGCATGATTGAAGCTGCATTCCTGTTCCCAGCTAGAGTAACCACACACTTGGTGGATTACAGTCACAAGGTTTGCTTTTGGCTCACATTGCATCCATGTCAGCTGACAGCCTTCAGGGATTAGGTTCAGATCCACATGTCTTCTGTATTTTAGTATCCAGGCTCAAGGAAAAGAAGGGGAAAGGAGAAGGAACTGGTAGAAGCACTTTAGTCAAAGCTCTTAAAGAGTCTCCTGTACACAGCTGCTCACATTCCACTGGCCAATGCCAGTCCCCTGGTCAAGTCTGACAGTGGGTGAGGAGTAAACTCTGGCCCCAGAGGGCACCAGTGATAGAGCGGGAATCATGAATCACTACAGTCAGTAACACGGTCTACCACAGAGAGACATTGTGAATTGTGACACATTGTAATCTGTGGTAACAAGACTTAGCAGAATTGCCCTGTACTTAGTCTATACATATGGTAGAGAAAATCCTATATTGAAGGTGTTTACTGAAGACTGCTTTATTTTGTTTTACACAGGTATTTCTGGGCATATAATATAACGATGTGAGGAAAGGTGGTGTTTAATTAAATGGTTCAGATGTTGGTAAAACACTTGGGGAGTGGAGAAATGGTAGTACCTTTCTCTTTTGTTTTTGGTTGAAATAAAGCAGCTACCCTTTTGTTTCTTAAAAGATTATGTTTTCACCTTTTTTTTTTTTTTTGAATTCTGAAACAGGAAAAATTCTCTAAACTTAAGGATTTTTGTTTTCAAAAAAAGTTAATATTCGCTAACCTCTAATATGTACTAGTCACTGTTGGGTCCCTTTACTCCATTTAGTCCTCATAATAGTGTCATTGTTTTTACAGTTGCAGATAAGGATGTGAAACTTAGAGACTTTAGCTGAGAGCCCACAACTAATACTGTGTAGAGCTGAGGTGTCAACCCAGAAGTTGATCTCTTAATCCCTCTTGCTCCTCTGTAAATTTGAAAAAAATAAATGAATCAACACATGCTCATAGAAAACCACCTAGATGTAATCATAAAATACATGTGAATTTAAGGAGTTGACCTAAAGTAGGACAGGCCATCATATCTGAAGGCCACTATAAGAACTAGCATTTGGAAAGCAGAGTTGTAGAAAAACATTGTTTGGAAACTAATGTTGGTGTATCTCGGAATACAGAAATGGAACTTGTGACTCAGACAGCAGGGATGCTGCTCTGTGGACCACACATAGGCCAAGTACCTGGGTTGGAAGCCTGGACAGGGATGAAAAAAACAAAATATGAACAATTAAGGGCTGTGTAGTATTCCATTGTATATATGTACCACATCTTCTTTATCCATTCATCTGACACTTAGGTAATTTGGATACATACATCTCTGTGGATGGGTGCTTTTGTATCTCTTGAGTAGATGCCCAGAAGTGGAATGATCATATGAGATTTCCTTCTTCAGTTTTTTAAGGAATCTCCGAACTGTTCTCCATAGGACTTGTACCAATTTGCACTCCCACCAATAGTGCAAAAGTGTTCCCTTTTTTCCACATCCTCACCAGAATTTGTTGTTTCCAGACTTTTGGATAATAGCCAGTCTTTCAGGTGTAAGGCGATAACCCCTTGTTGTTTTAATTTGCATTTCCCTGATAACCAGCAAGTACAAAGATAATTACATGTGCCTATTGGCCATCTGTATATCCTCTTCAGAAGTGTCTCTCCAATTCCTCCTCCCATTTTTGATTGGATTGCCTGTTCTTCTGTTATTAGTTTATAAGTTCTTTGTATATTTTAGATACTAAGCCTTTATTTTAGATACTAAGCCAGAAATATCAAATGTAAATATCTTCTCCCAGTTAGTAGGTTTCATTTTTATTTTGGAGATGCTTTCTTTGGTTGTGAAGAAGCTCCTTAGTTTGATGTGGTCCCAGTTGTTTATTTTTCTTTTTGTTTCCTTGATGGTGGAGTTGAGTCCCCAAAGACTTTTCTACAGCTGATGTCATAGAAAGTCTTTTACTATGTTGTCTTCTAAGAACTTTATGGTTTCTGGTCTTATGTCCAAGTCTCTAATCCATTTTGAGTTTAATTTTTGTGAATGGTGTTAGACAGTGGTCTAGCATCATTCTTTTGCATGCAGCTGTCCAGTTTTCCCAGCACCATTTGTTGAAGAGATTTTTCATGTTACATTGAATGCTTTTGGCTCCTTTGTCGTGGATTAACTGACTGCATGTGAGTGGGTCAGTTTCTGGTGCTTCAGTTCTATTCTACAGATCTGTGCCTCTGTTATTATTCCAGTACTGTATGGTTTTGATCACTATTGCTTTGTAATATAGTTCAAAGCCTGGAAGTGTAATCCCTCTAGATTTGTTCTTTTTACTAATGATTGCTTTGGCTATTTGGGTTCTTTAGTTATTCCATACAAATTTTAAGATTTTTTATTCTATTTCCTGGAGCTAAGCCTGTGGGATTTTAATGGGGATTGCATTAAACCTATTATATATTGCTTGGGTAACATGGTCATTTAAATGATACTGATTCTTCCCAACCATGATGAGGGGATGTCTTTCCATTTCTTTGTGTCCTCCTCTATTTCTTTTAAGAAGGACTTATAGTTTTCATTGTATAGATCTTTTACTTCCTTTGTTAGGTATATGCCCAGGTATTTCATTCATTTTACTTCTATTTTTAAATGGTGTGGATTTTTGTGATTTTGTTTTCTTCTAGTGTGTTGTTTGTGTATAAGGATGCAACAGATTTTTGTGCATTGATTTTGTAGCCTGCCACTTTACTGTATTCATTGATGAGTTCTAGAAGTTTTTTGATAGAATTTTTGGGGTTTTCAATATATATAATCAAGTCATCTACAAATAATGAGTTTTACTTCCTCCTTTCCAATTTGGATTCCTTTTCTTACCTAATTGCTCTGGCTAAGATCTCCAGTACAATATTAAGTAGCAGTGGTGAGAGTGGACAACCTTGCCTTGTTCCTGACCTAAGAGGAAATGCTTTCAGTTTTTCACTGTTGACTATGATGTTGGCTGTGGGTTTCTTATACATGGTCTTTATTATGCTGAGGTATGAATCTTCCATTCCGTTTTATGGAGGGTTTTATCATAAATGGGTGTTGGATCTTGTCAAAAACTTTCTCTGCATCTACTAATATGATCATGTGCTTTTTCTCTTTGCTTTTGTTGATATGGTGTATGACATTAATAGATTTACATATGTTGAACCATCCTTGCATCCTTGGGATGAATCCCACTTGGTCATGATGGATAATCTTTTTGATGCGTTGTTGAATTTGGTTTGCTAATATTTTGTTGAGAATTTTTGCATCTATGTTCATTAGAAATATTGGTCTGTAATTTTCTTTCTTTGATTACATCTCTGTCAGCTTTTGGTATCAGTGTAAGTTAGTTTCATATAAAGTATTTGGGAGAGTCCCTGTTCTTCAATACTTTGTAAAAACTCAAGAAGAATAGGTGTTAACTCTTCTCTGAAGGTTTGGTAGAACTTAGTGGAGAAGCCATCTCATCCTGGGCTTTAATTGGGGAGAGGCCTTTGATTGCTTCTTCAGTTCTTTGCTTGTGATTGTTCTGTACAGGTTTTCCAATTCTTTGGGTTCAGATTTGGTAGACTGTATTTTTCTAGAAATCTGTCCATGTTCTCAAGTTTGTCCATTTTGGTGGCATAGAGCTGTAGTCCCTTATGATGTTTTGAAATTCTGTGGTAACTTCTCCCCTTTGATTTATGACTCTAGTTATGAGAATTTTCTCCCTTTTTCCTTTGTGAGTCTATCAAATGGGTTGTCAATTTTGCTTATTTTTTTAAAGACCCAACTTTTGGTTTCATTGATCTTCTGGGTTGTCTTTTTGTTTTCTATTTCATTTGTTTCTGCTCAAATTTTGATTATTTCCTTTTCCTTACTGATCTTTGGCTTTAATTTTTCTTCTTTTCTAGTTGTTTTAAATGGAAGGTTAAGGTGTTTATTTGCATTTTTTTCTTGTTTCTTGAAATAGGCCTGTATTGCAATGGACTTTCCTCTTAGTCTGCTTTTACTGCATCCCATAGGTTCTGGTAGCTCATGTCCTCATTCTCATTTGTCTTCAGGTATTTTTTAAGTTCTTCTCTGATTTCTTCTTTTACCAAAGAGTCCTTCAGGAGTATATTGTTGATTTTCCAATTGGTTTGGGGTCTTCCAGCTTTCTTTTTGTGGTTGATTTCCAGTTTTAGGCCATTGTGGTCAGAGAAGATGCTTGGTTTGACTTCAATATCTGTAAATTTGTTGAGAGATGTTTTGTGTCCCAGCATATGATGTATCCTTGAGAATGTTCTATGAGCGCTTGAGAAGAAAGTAAAATCTGTAGTCATTGGGCAAAGTGATCGCTTTATGTCTGTTAGACCTATCTGTTCCAGGTGGTTATTTCAAGTGTCTGTTTCCTGTTAATTTTCTGCCTTGTTAATCTGTCCATTATTGTAAGTGGAGTGTTGAAGTCCCCCACTATTATTGTGTTGCTGCCAATGTCTTTCTTCAGGTCTAATAATACTTGCTTGATGTATTTTGATGCTTCTTCATTTGGTGCATATATGTTAATAAGCATTATGTCTTCCTGCTGGACTGATCCTTTAATCATTATATAGTGTCCATCTCTGTCTTTTGTAATGCTTTTTAGATGGAAGTCTGTTTTATCTGATATGAATGTAGTTGTTCCTGCTCTTTTGTGGTTGCCATTCAACTGTAGAATTGTCTTCCAGTCATTGACTTTCAGCCTTTGTCTGTCTTTTGGAAGGTGGTGGCTTTCCTGAATATAGCAGAAAGCTGGGTTATGCTTTTTAATCCATTCAGCCACTCTGTGTTGTTTGGTGAGTTCAGTTCATTAACATTTAGCTGATTATTGATATATAGCTACTTAGTGTCATTTTATAATTTGTCTTTTGTATTTTTCTCCAGGTGATGATTTTGTTCTCTTTCTCTTTTTAGGTTAGATGGGTGCAGTTATGTTTAGACTGATTTTGCCTTTTGTTTTCTTCTTCACTTTTCCCTGGGGATGTATTCTGAGGTTACCCTGAAGTTAGCATTCACAGTTCTATGTTTACTATCTAACTTTATTTGAAAATATATTCATTTTCACTCATTCTAACCATCCACATTTTTGTTCTCTTCCTCCCCACTTTTAATATTTGCTGTCATACTGTTTTTCTGTGTGATTTCTTTATGCTTTATAGAGTATCCTTTAATATTTTAGCTGGATTTGTGGTGATTAACTCTTTTAACTTTTGCTTGTCAGAGAAGGTTTTTTTAATCATTCCTTCAGTTCTGAATGATAATATTGCCAGATATAGTATCCTAGGTTGAAAATCCTTTTCTGCACTTTGAATATATTATGCCACTTCCTTCGAGCTTGTAGTGTTTCATTTGAGAAGTCTGCTGACAATCTTATGGGGGCTCCTCTGTATGTGACGTGTTTTTCTCTGGCAGCTTTTAAAAGTCTTTCTTTATCTTGTATTTTTTACATTTTTATGACTATGTGTCTAGGTGTATTTCTGCTGGGGTTCTTTCATTAGGAACATTTTGAGCTTCCTGCATCTGGAGGCTTGCTTCATTCTTCAAATTGGGGAAGTTCTCATCTATTATTTCTTCAAATATAGTTTCTGCCCCCTTTTCTCTCCTCCTCTGGTAACCCTATGATGTGAATGCTATTCCTTTTTAATGATATCCTAGAGGTCTCAAATGCTGTCTTTTATTCTTTGAATTTTTTTTCTCTCTCTGCTAGTTTGTTTGATTGAGTTCCACTGTCTATATTCCAGATCACTGATTCTATTGGAAGCTTCATCCATCCTATTGTCAAGTCCCTCTTTTGAGTTCTTTAATTCAGCCATCATATCTCTTACCTGTTTGATGTCTTGTTTTAATTCTTCTCTTTGCTTCCTGACATTCTCTTTTACTGCCACTACTGATTTCTGAATTCGCATGAGTATGTTAATCACTGTTACCCTAAATTCCTCTTCAGGTAATTTACATACATCTGCTGTATTCTGATTTTTCCCTGAGCCTTTGATTGGATCCATCATTTCAAGTATACTTTTCTGTGACTTTGATCTATTCGACATTCTGTTTATATTTCTGAGGGTTCGGTTCCCCTGGTGTTCTGTAGGTTTGACTCGCCCAGGTTTGGCAATCAGATAGCAGTTTCACCTGTACCCACAAGGTGGCACTAGCAGGTAGCATTGAGGTTTGGGGCTGCCTTCTCACTGTAATCCTGAGGGTGGGATTTCTGGTGGGTGGGTATGCAGTGGGCGAGATTTCTGCTAGGTGGACCCCAGGCTCTATCATGAAATGGTTGTGGGAGGGATTTGAGCTTGGAATTTCTTTGTCCTATTTCTGATTATGGCCGCACCCAGCGCAATTTCACTTCGTGGGCTCCAGCTTAGCTCCCGGTGCTCTGGCTCTCATTTCACCCCCTCCTAAGTAGATCCTCTGTGGCTCCGTGTCTCAGCCCCCTGGGCCCAGCTCTTGCTGCTCCACAGCCTGTCCCAAAATCCGTAGCCTCCGCCCCACCATGTGTCCAAAGACTCTTAAACTCTGTCCCAACTCCAAATATGCAGCTTAGCCGGTGCCCTTTCCCGCTGTTAGTCATCAGTCGATCTGTCTCCAGCTGAAGTACCAGTCATTTGTTGGTGTTTGTCTCAAGAAAATAGGTGATTTTTTTTTGGGGGGGGGGTGTTTGGTAAGAAAATAAATTATTTAACAGGTCACTTTCCTTATATTATAATCACATCTGGCCTGTCTTCATTCTTCCTTTGTGGATATCCTTCAAAATTTAGATGCCACTCCTTCCTTGAACTTCTATCCCTCAGCGCTAGTCTTAATTTTTTTTCACCATCTTGGTGATCTTTGTCTATACATCATAGTTTTTTTGTTGTTGTTGTTGTTAATATCATGCTATAGTAATGCCTGTCATCCTAGACTGTAAGTTGGTCAAGGGCAAGAACCATGTGACATTCATTTATAGCTCTCTCTTTTTGCCTCACACATAATTCCTGTTCAATCTGTTATCAAAATCTCTGCATCCTGACTCTGAATAGATTAGGAGCTGAATATTCCACGATTTCATAGCCCTCAGTATTATTTCATGTTACCTATTTTACCAGCAATTACTGTACTGTTCTTGCCCAATGCATTGTGAAAGAGATGCATTACCAGACTTCCTGGCAAGAGTACTAGTCGTCTCATAAATGTTTGTTGAATGCATGAGTAGGAGAATTGAGTTTACAGTAACCATCATGATATAAAATTTAGTTTGTATTTTAATTATCTGTATATCAATTGTGCTATATATACTAAGTTATTCAAGATCCTCCCATCTCAGCTTCACCGTTCATTTCTGCCTCCTGTGAAACACATTTTTCATCTAAACTCCCCACAATTAAAGTCTTAGCTTCATTGAGCTAGACTTCTTAAGTTCCTTTTTTTTGCAGAAAAGACTTCCGCTCATTTCTGTATCACTTTTAAACCAGGTGATGGCACCAATTTCTCCTGGTTGGAAATGTGGTGGTCTGTAAATGGAAACTTACAAATGAGCATTAATGCCCTAGAACCACCAGATCGCCTCAAGAATTTGCAAATTGTAACCCTATCTTCATGCTTTCTTTGTCTTTCCATATTGTAGGGCCTTAATGCTGCTAACAATGGTCCTACAGTTCCACTATATGATTCCCTCTTAGTCTTCGATTATGAAGGCAGTGGCTCCACCACTGGGTCCTTGAGCTGTCTTAATTCCTCAAGTGGTGGTGGTGAGCTGGACTCTGACCACCTGAACTTCTAGGTGCCATGCCTCAAGAAACTCGCTGACATGTATGGTGGAGGTGATAACTGAACTTCAGGATGAACTTGGTTTTTGGACAAATACAATGATATTCCCCAAAAGCATACAGGAGTTAGGCCTTCACTTTGTAGTCACTGACACAGTGCTTGCTGGAGGCTTTGGCACAGGCTGCAAACCAGTATGGACTCAGGGAATATCAGTGATCCATACTGGTTGGAAAAACACTGAGCTCAGTTACACTTGGATTTTACAGTACAGAAGCACTGGGATTTGATGTGCCTTTTTGAACCTTTTTCAGATTGGAATTTGTTTTATGTTTAAGGCTTTAATGGTACTGATTTCTGAAATGATAAGTAAAAGACAACATATTTTGTGGTGGGAGCAGTAAGTTAAACCATGATATGCTTCAACACACTTTTGTGACGTTGCATGTGCTCTTATTAAAATATAGAATTAAACAAACAAACAAAAACTCATGGAACGATTTTATTATCTGGGAGGTATGAGACCATGTGGTTGGAAAATGTACATTACTTCTAGTTTTAGACTTTAGTTTTGTTTTTTGGGTTTGTTTGGTTTTTTTTCACTAAAATCTTAAAACTTGCATAGCTGATTGCAAATAAAGGGAGTTTTCAAATCACTGATTTGTAGCAAAATTAAATGTTTTCACAAACTAGAACGTTAGACACATTTGGGTCTTAATCCATGTATGCTTTTTTATTTACTGTATTTTTTACACTTCACTGTAAAATGGTACATGTACATAATGTTTTATTGGCATAATCTATGGAGAAGTGCAGAAACTTCAGAACACATGTATGTATTATTTGGACTATGGATTCAAGTTTTTTGCATGTTTGTATCTTTGTTATGGATAAAGTATTTACAAAACAAAGTGACAGTTGATTCAATTATTGAGCTGCAGTTAGAACACTCAATATTTTATTTTTCATTTGGAGAGGGAGAAAAGTTCTTAGCACAAATGTTTTACATAATTTGTACCAAAAAACAAAAAAGGAACACAAGAAAGGGGTGGCCTGACATTGGTGGCACAACTAAGTGTGTGTTTAAAAAATGACAAAAAAACTGAAGAGACTTCTGACAACAGCTTTGTCTCTGTATTGTGTACCAGAATATAAGTGATATACCTCTGAGCCTAGTGTTCTGAGGAAAATGCTAATTTTGCATCTGGTGACGGGTTTGAACTTTTTCTCTTCTACTTGAGCTATCTTGACATTGCAAAAATCCCAAGTACTGAAATTTTGTTGAGAATGGCAGTACAAAAGAACATATTTGTTCGATTTGCCATTGAATACTTTAGCTTGGCAATCCTGTCCAATGAGCAACAGAGTGACTCACTGTGGATCTTCTTATCATCATAGAAGAAGATAAATTGATACAGGAATGGATGTACTGATGACTGAATATAAGTCACACCCTTAACTTCAGTGAGCACTGCATAATTCTTAATATCAGTTATGTTTTCATAACTTTCTGCTCAAGCTTATGGTTGCATCGACTCCAATGGGCATTTCCCAATAGAGAATCATAATAGGAAAACCTCAGTAAAAAGTGTTATAACTGGTCCCGGAAACTGCAGAGAACACGTAGAATTCTCAGGCAATTCACTGAAGCCACTCTTTTGTGTATTTAGTAAAATACGTTTCGGTTTAATTAATATCCATCCACATACTTGACTCTCTTTCTCCAGACTTATTGCGATATAATTGACAAAATTATATATATAATGTATCTATATGTATGTGTGTGTATATATGTATATGTGTATATATACATACATATATATTTTAAGGTGTATAGCATCATGGTTTGGCACAGTTTGTGAATGATTTCCACAATCAGGTTAATGAAGTTAATACATTCATCACCTCATTTAGCTACCTCTTTTGTGTGCTTGTGGTAAGAAAATTTAAGATCTACTCTTTTAGTAAGTTGCACATATATAATACAGTAGTAGACTGCCATAGTTACAGAAGACTAAGAACAGAAAAGATCTTACTAAAATTTGTAAAATTGCTCATGTGTCTTACTCTGGTTCAAAAGTGAATTTTAATATTCTTGAAGGACTTCGCTTTTTTTATTTTTTTTTTATTTGCTTCATGATCATTCTCACACCATATATTCTTATACTGTACACTTTGTGTTTTTTTGAGTACATTAAAGAAAGAAGCTGCTTTAATATGCTCAGTTCTTTAGATAATTATTTCTTACAACATGTCACACTGAATTCACTTCATGAAATGGTTTTATGCATTATGCAGCATTTATATTTTACAAGGCAATTTCTAGGATATACTGTACACTTTGAAAAACATACAATATACTTCCTCTAATTACCTCGTGTGTTTTCACTTAATATAAAGATTATTTTACATTAGACAGTGAAATTTACTTTTCTATTGATTGACTCTGCAAGCAATACTTTCTTGTTACTTTCCTAATCATTAAATGCCAGACTTTGCTTCTGGGAATTTCCATAATGAAACTTACTAAATTTGCTAATTGGAATAGACTTTTCTAAAACTGATTCTTAGCCTGCACCTCTATGCGGCTGTACATCCAAATGAAAACTGAACTATTTAATTCAAACACTGTAACATTTAAAATGAGCATCATTTAAGTGTACAAGTACTCTGCCAATTATTTGCTTATGGTTGATGAAGAATCAAAGATTATATCTAATATATATTAGATCTTAAGTATTTCATATATAGGATCAGTACATGTTAATATTTTCTAGAACTTTCTTTTTGCAGCAGTACACTTAAAAACAAATAAACAGTGAACCCATAAAAAGTAAAAGCCCCCTGCCCTGTTACTGGGGAAACTTCTGTTCAATGTATAAATTCTAGTCTTTCCCAAAAAGCTTATTTTTATACCTTTCCATAAATTTTTAATTTGGTTTTCATCAAAGTGGTATTAGGTTTTTTTTGCAACTTGCTTTTTTACTCAGCATTTGTCTTGGAAATTTTCTTTATTAGTACATAAACATCTACCTCAATCTAAAAAGAATTGCTATATATTGGTCCACATATGGACACAGAGTTAATTGAACTACTTTCAATTATTTTTCACTGCTAAAAGCAGTGCTACAGTTAACCTTCTTGTGCACATATACATGGTACTATTTCTCTGAGTGACTTGGAAATGAAATTGCTAGATTAAAAAAAGTGGAGAAAAGTTAATTAAAAAGAGCTGAATGTTTTATATTACTATGAAGTGCCTTTCTCTAAAAGAAGATGAGTCGTTCTAAAAGCTAGCAACTTTCTCCCTTGACAAAAAGATTTTATGCTGCTGAAAACAGTAACCACAAAATGTAACACACTCGGGCCAAAGCCTTATTTTTTCCTTTGGAAGTTGGCCTCCGAGTCAGGTCACTTTACTGGTTTTAAGTACTTTGTAAAATGATTTTAACCATGTGATGTAAGAAAGTCTTGAAACTATATTTATGAACATGGTGTATGGACCCCATCCAGAAATTTTTTCTAGGTTGTTCTTAGTAATTTGGTCCTCTTCTGCAATATTGTCAATGAAAAGGATGTATAGAGTATTAGAATCTATGAAATGAGTTATTTTCCATGACAGCAAAAAAATATATATGTCCTAATGAGATATGGCCAAATTACCCTAATTAAAGACTACAACAATTAACTTTCTCATTAACAGCTGTATACACTTACAGATCCTCATCCTCAACAATAATGTATATTATACATTTAAAAGTTTTGATATGAGCAAGGTACCGTGTGCTAATTATGATATTCTTGGCTACTAATGAGGCAGATTTGTGGTTTTTCTTAGGTTTATTAGTCATTTGTGTCTCTTTGAAACTGTCTTTTCATTTCTCTATTGAATTATTTGCCTTTATCCAATTAATTAGTAAGAGCTCATTATATTAATTTTTTCCTTGGCTTTTGCTAATCTTGAAAAATTATCTATGGTGTTTTTTCTTGCTGAAATTTTTCTTTAATGTTGTCTACTCTGCTAGTGTGTTAAACTAGAGTTTTTAAGACTGCCTTCCCATGTCCAAATGATCAAATTAATTTCCTACATCGTTTCCTATTGCTTTCGTATTTATATAGCTCTTTAATTTACCTGGAAATTATTCTGTATGAGGTAAAAATTTAACTTTTAAAAAATTTCTTGAGACATTGTATATTTTTCAAACACCGCTTGCTAAAAAATTCTAACTTTGAACCAGACATGTGAAATGCAATATTTATTATATACACAATTCTCATAGAAATGTGTTTATTTCTAGATCATTTATCCTGTTCCATTCATATCTCTCTCTCTCTTTTTTTTTAGGAAAGGAAAGGGACAGGCAGATATGAAGTCAGGCAGAAGCAGGTAGACAGGAAGAGAAAGGAGGAAACACTTTATTTAATTTTTCATCTTGGTTGTTCCCTCTGATCCCCAAACTCAAACCAGGATCCTTGGGATGTGCATGGATTGTGTCAACCAAAGATGGCTGACCAAACTGCTACTCCACCTGAGCACACCTATTCTATTAATCTTATATGTAATTCCTTTAAAAACTAGATAGTTTACTAGGCCATCACCCCGACAAGTCACTCCCCAGACTTTTCTTCTAGTGAAAATTTTCTTATGTTTTCTTTTGCCCATAACTTTTAGAAATATTTTATCACATTCCATAACAAATTTTATTGAGTTGTGAAAGGGTGATCGATTTTTCTATTAACCAGTCTGTATTACATTATCTCTCACTTCTCAGATCATACACAACCGGCCCCCAGTATCTCAGGATTTCACTTCTTTGACTTTGGCCAATAACACATCAAAAATATTCAATATGAAGTTAGATGTAGGATGGATGCCACTGTACTGAACATGTACACACATTCCTCTGTCATTACTCCCTAAAAATATATAGTATAGCAACTATTTGCATAGCATTTGCATTTTATTGGGTATCATAAATAATCAAGAGATAAAGTGTATAGGAGGCTATGCACGGATTATATGCAAATACTATACCATTATATAAGGGACTTGAACATCCACCAATTTTCCAAGGGCATCCTAGACCATTCTCCGCTTGGATGCTGTATGTTTTCATTAAACATTTCATTTTATTGCACAGTTCTATCATTTTTGTTGCTATTGTGAGTAGGACCTACTTTTTAACAGAATTTTTCAAATAATTATTTTCTATATTAGAATTGTATCCATTTGATCTTGGTTATTTCTTATTTTACTTTGTATTCATTCTAATAGCGTTGGGGTGATTATCTTGGATTTTCATGATTACAAGTAATAAAGTTTTTCCCCTTTTCAAAAGATTAGTTCTTCTACCTGTAGAGTAGTAGTAATATTAATTATAAGCACTTTATTACTTCTGACTATTATAGGAAGGCTTTGTGTATTTCAGTTATGTATAAGTATAGATGTATTTCACGGTATGCTTAGCTTACTTTGAGAATGTATATACTGTTTTATAAAATGCATTTTCTTCATCTATAGAGATTATTATATATTAATTCATTGATTAATAAACTATGCTAATATATCTTCTAATATTCAAACTTTATTTGAATAAATCCTACATTATAATGTTATTCTCTTAATGGGATGATACATATGATCCCTGCTATTTTATTTCAGAAATTTTAAAATGTGATTTTTCTTGTACTGTTCTGGGTTATTGTTTTTTTCCTTTTCACTATTCTAGTCTGAAATTAATGCTGACCACAAAAAACGTTACGAAGACTGTCATTTTTCACTTTTCAAACTTTACTCTAGGATTTCTGCCACCTTCAGAGCAACTCAACCTGAATAAATACCCTATCTTCCAAGGCTCCGTACTAGACACTATATATTAAAGTTCACTTATTTTGTGCTTGAAGAAGTTATGCCCTCATAGGCTATATCAAACTTGTTTGTCTCAAACTTGTTTGTATATCAAACTTGTTGCTAGTCTCAAGTGGACCCATACACACATTCACAACAGCATGCTGAGCATTTTCTATGTGCAAAGACAACAGCTCTAGTTACTTGGCATATTAACTAATTTAATCCGTAGAGTAATAATTACCCTATTTCATAACTTCTAATAAACATCTTTTTTCTCTCTCCGCAATTTAACACATTCAGAGTCAAGAGCCATCACACAGTCAATTGAATGGGTTCCTGCTGGGTAGCATGGCGTTGCAGTTGTGTGAAAACTTCACGTTGACGCCTTATGGTAACAAAACAAAGCACAGCATCAGGGTGTCTTTAAGTCTATGAAATATGTATTAAGGAATATAAGGTCGCTTTTATTTCCCTCTGTTTCTTTAGAAGGAGCAGGCATAGCAGGAAAAGTTATGTTGCATGTCCACTGACACTCAACAAGTAAGTAGCAGGGCCAAGATTTAAACCCAACTATCTAGCTTCTGAGCTCGCATGTATCTCTATCACTTTGTTGCAGCAGGCAATTTTGAAAAAGCATAGGCTGACTGAACACAAGGAGAAAGAAGGTCTGTTGCACAATACCATGCATATGTAATGTTGAACCCTACAGAATTGCCATTTTTGGAAGTCAAGGCAGTCTGATAGCTTTACTTTATATGCTTAGACATTTTATTTTGACCAACAATTTTTAAAGTAATCATATATTTTATCAGGAAATATGCATATGCTATGAAACACTAAGCACATTAGGGAGAATGCCTGGGTTAGGAAGGGAATTGGAGAGCCCAGCATGACGGGAACATTTTTTTAAATGTAATAGTACCTTATGCACTCAATTCTTTTTGTCACTGTTTAAATCAAATACTGGTACATTCCTAGCATGCTTATTCATTAATCTTTCCTTAGTCCCAGGCAGACAGCACTGTGACCTATTGACCTAAGCATAAAAAGCTGCCCAAAGCATCCTTCCACTATCAGCCAGTATCAGCAGTCCTTCATTCATACATACAAGACCGGCCTGCCAACTCTGGCCCAAACATTTCATTTTCTAGTTGTAAGCTGAACAATTTTGGAAATCAAAGTAACATTCCCAGGCTCTGGGGGAACATTTAGTCTGCTAGAAAAAAACTCATTTTCTTTTCCAATAGAAAGATGAATCTTTTATTCTGTTTCTTTATCAAACAAAGCTGGTTGGTTTTTCCAAGATGCTCACCTTTGTCCTGACAACACAGTAACACCCACAAGTGCCTTAAACAGAAACTAAACTTGACCAGAAGACACAGACAGGCCTGAGTTTCCCTGGGGTCAGAACCCACTTCGGTCTTTCACTGACTGCATAACCTCAGATGATTTGTCAGGTTTCACTGTGTCTTTACCTGTAAATTATGAGTACATCACTGGACTGCGGTGAAGACAAAACCTGCAACTTGGTGCATGATCAGTTCTCCCTAAAAATTAGCAATAGGTAGTCTGATTTACATGTTTCAACTTACAATATGTTTACTATCTTATGGGGGCAAAAGTAGAAACCACACTCAGAAGTTTGAATTTTGATCTTTTCCTTGGTTGGCAACATTCTCTCGTGAGGTTGGCTGGTGGCTGTCCATCCAAGGCCCAGCTACTTCATCAGGAGGGGAACGATGGACAGACTACAATCTAGTGTGTTGCCAACATCCTTTTGGATAGTTTTTTGTGGGTTTATCTATGAAATGTTCACCTATGTGTGATATAGTCAACACTTCACTATAAATTGGACTTTATGTTACATGATTTTGCCTAACTGTTGGCTAATGTAAGTGTGCTGAGCACATTTAAGCTAGGTAGGCTGAGTTGTGAGCTTATTAGTTTAGGTGTATTAAACTTTGAATTATAGTATTTTCAACTTAAAATGGGTTTGTCTAGATGTAACTCCATGGTAAGTGGAGGAAGATTCTTATCGTTATCTTGTTATTGGTACATGATCATTTTTATCTACAGACCTATATGTCCTTAGTAATTTACAGAGGAAGTATTCTCACTCCCAAGGTTTTCACTTCGTGTTCAGTGTAATCTCTTACCTGTCAAAGATTATTGACAAGGTTCAGTTGGAACTTTAAGAAGAACTTTATAATTCTATAAGATATATTTTTTCACCCTTTCCATTGTACTTACCTTGGTAAGACTTTATTTTACCTCTTAAAGTCGAAGGATTTTTCAGTGTTAGTTTTCTACATCCTATATTTTAAACACTTTTATCATTATTAAAGAGCAGTGGTAAATATATTTGAGGTAATGAATTTGCCCAAATAGTAAAATTTATTTAAGTAATATAGTACACGATTCCAAGTCCAACTCCCTCAGAATGCCTCAACACCATCAATTTTGTTTCCTTAATTATCATCTCCGGAAGAGCATCCAAGTATTTCCGGAAACCTGGAAATATAGAAATTCTAAAAATTGATTAAGTTGCATGGAAGTGATAGATCCTAAAGAGATCAAACTTTATCACATTGGAGATTTTCCTTGTAGGCTTGGGCATGAAAAATGCAGACTTAACTCAGCTGCATGAACAGAATCATTCATTTTAGCTTGGCTCACCTAATTCTATACCTACTTTCTAGTATTTCCCTTCTTAATAGTATCATTCCTCTTAAACCCTTTGACTGCATATATAGTAATCTTTCAAAAATTAGGTCATCATGGCAGCATTAAACTTTAATAACTGGATGTACAGGGCATAGAAGCAAATATATCAAATTGCTTTTTTGTTCATCATGATACATTCTTTACAAGAACTTAACGCTAGTATCAACCAGTTTATTATATCATTCAGCACAACTAAAAAATGTCAATGAGTTAATGGATGCAAAGAAACGTCATAAACTGTAAAGGGAAGTACAAAAGTTAGGTTTCAAATATTAAGTTAATAACTTGGAAAAGTGAATGGCATATATATATTAAAAAAATATAACTTAACTTGAAGCCTCACAAATGCATATCTCTCATATAATGACAGAAGTACTTAGATGTCCCAGGCCTGTGTACAATCCAGACACAGTATATCTCACATTCCAGAGACAAGGCAGAGATAGAGCTATTAAGTTGTTCATTTGTTCCAGGATTTCTTTGCTTATTTTATTTTTCTCAACTAATTTATGGTAAGTATGACTTATCAATTGTGGGATAAAAATGATTAAATGGTATTAAAAAACAATCACTTGTCCTTTGACAGATGCTGTCTTCTACTGTTTCTTCATGTTGATTTTCATATTTTAAAACCATAATCCTAATATGAATACAGCAGTCCTCCAGGACAGATATAATATATAAATAAATCATGGCAATCCTGAAGAATGAAGGAGCAATAATTGAGCCAAGGAGACTGAAGTCGCTCATTAGCTTCAGGATTAAAAAAAGCTTGACTCCTTCAATGAGCATCAAATAAAATTATTTCCCAGAGCAGACACAAGAATGCCAAAGAAGGAGCAAGGGTTCCTTTAACAGAGACACTTGAAGAGTAGTGAAATTATTGGCCAGGGGCTTCTAAATTTACCTGCATATTAGAAACCCTGGGAATCTTTAAAATTACTGATGACTGGTTCCCACACAAAATGCTCAAGGCCACAGTTTGAGGTATAAGCCTGCCATGAAGAATTACTCAAGAAAAGAACCTGTCCAGGTATGCCTGAAAGCAACTGTTGGGGGCTCACCTGACTGAGACAATTCGTAATTACACAGAAGAACCTTAATGAAGAACATGTCCCACGATGGGCTCCAACTGAAGCAGATGCTGAGATAATTGATGATTTCCGTGGTGAACTTTTGAGATTGATGTTTGTGGAAGCGAATGAGCTGGATTAGGTAAAAGGAGAAGTTGAGCTACCAGGCTGTCTCAATGACTTCATTTGTGGATCTCCGGGTTGTTCTAAATCGTCGGATCATACCTTATAGGCCCATGTAGACCAATCATAGAAGGTATGACCTTGGGTGAGTGGCCCCTGTTCATGGAGATCTCAGACCTCGGAAGAGGGCTGTCAGTAAGGTTGTTAACCAACAGTGCTTTTAGGAGCTGGGGAAATACAGTATCAGTTTTCCAGAAAGTTCTGGGAGGCACACCGCAGTGAATGCTCATCATTTTTTTTCACCTCGGTACCTTAGCCATTTTACTATGTTGTATTGTAAAAACACAACAGAATTCTTATTCCCCAGCACAATAATTTCTCCTACAGAAATAAAGTATTTGTTTAGGAAGGTAACTTCCTGGGGTTGAGAGTATAAAAGAGGTAAATAAAGAGTGCCAAATGAATTTTTATCTCTTTGTATATTTTAAGGAAAGGTGTAGGCAGGAATGAAGGAGAGTAGGCAGGAAGGAAGAAAGGGGAGCAAGAAACATTCATTTTATTTAGCTGTTCATCCTGGTTGTTCCCTCTGGCCCCATATCTTGAAACCGGGTCCTTGGGATGCGCATGGACTATGTCCAGGGACCCTATCCAGTAGGCCACCAGGGTGCACCAAGAGTGCAGTATTGAAAATGCACGGGAACAGGAATGGTGGGAGCGGGGTTGGGAGAACACCGAGGTTAAGATAAGAAAAAGTATAGTAAATTATGTAGATTTAGGGGAAAGTATAACATTAGGGACATTTGATATTTGATTTTAATTTTTTTGTATTATTATATATAAACCATCCTCTCCATTTCTACCCTAGAACATATGTACCAAGTGTTGGGATTTTTCTTTGTTTTTTGTCAGATTATGTGTTTCTGGTACAGTTGTAGGTGGCAGATTGAAACAGAAAGAATGACACCAAAACTCCAGGAGACATCTTAAATTACTTAGTTTTATTACTCCCAACATTTGTCCATACTAATTACCTCATCTATGAAAGGACTCATGTACTTGCTTTGGTGACTGCAATGAAGAAAATATAGAGAAACTCACTAGACCCAAATGTACAGACAAACTGGGAGAAAAGGAAGTCTAGACCTAAGAAATAAAGGGTTTGGAAATACAGGACAATTCCAAAAATGTGTAGAAAGACAAGTCATCTGACTAGAAAGCACTTCAACATTTTCTTGACAAAAAGTTCTTTGTGTAAATCTCTAGATATATTTCTGTAATTTAAAGGAATTTCTTTAAAGAATTTTAAATATCATGCCTCCTAAACACTTGAATTTCTTGCCTTCCTTCCAATATCCAAGTTTAGTCAATACAATTTGCACATACTTATATGCTAATAGACCAAGTAACTGGTGTGTGTCTTAAATTCTCTTAAGTTACACCTTTAGAAGTTTAGATGTACTGTTACACAGTATTGCTTGGTGCTTCATTGGGAACTAATATATTTTTTTAATTCAGGATTTTTAGTTCCCCAAGATAAAGGGAATATCCAGAAAGTAATAAAGTATAACTTGTTTAAATAAAAGAGTATAGCATATAATTAATTCCTGTTTTAGTGATTTAAGTAGCATCTTACTTTAATCTCAGAACTTTGAAAACTGCTCTCAGCTAGGAAAATATAATACAAAGGTTGATCCATCTCCTTCTTCTCTTATAATTTTTTTATCACCTTAGAATATTAGTGTCAAAGATAAAATTAATCCATTTAAAATCCATCTGTATATGAAGAACATACAGAAATATGTAAGAACAGACATGGTCTGTAAATATTGACCATATAGTGAAATTAAATATCTAATTTATGAATACAATGTAAAGTTTTCAAAATATTTTTAAAGATGCTTTTAACAATTGGTATTTTCAAAATTAAATGTAATAACTCCATTCGCAACATATGATTTCTTCACTTGACTATCTGAATTGTACATTTTCTTTATTATTTCAATTTATGCCAAAAAACGCTTAAAATGAAGTTCCTCATCTTTAAATCCTCACTAATACTATCATTATATTTTGCACACCTTTTAGATAAATGATGAAAACAATTTTAAGAGAAAATTGTATCAGATGACTGAGTGTATAGATTATTTTTATATTATCCAGTGGTACATATCAATACTTTCTAACACTAAAAATATCTATTTAAAATAACAAAGACATAAATTAGTTTGATGTGATCATTGTGATGACATTTTTGCACATATATTATGCTTACTGGTATGCTTTAAACAGTTTTACTTGATCCAAATATGAATTCATCTTAGAATTACACTGTTAAAAACATTACCTAAAATCACATAGTAGATTACAGAGCTTGGAGTAAATGTTAAGTATATTCAATTTTAAAGTTTCATAGTTTAAACCACTATATATTCTTTTCAATACGCTTTCATTTTAATTATAATAAATATTCATAAAAACTGATTTTCTCTCTAATAAAACAAAATTTTAGCTTCACTTGTAAATTTTGCACATTCTGGTTGGATGTCAACCTTTTAACTTATTTGAAAGTCGGCCTTGTAATTTCAATGCTGTTGATGTTTCCAGCAAAGAGAAATAAAATATGGGATTTCAGATGCTAGCTATTCTAACATAAAATTTATTCTGTATTTTGAATTTAAATGACAACTATTCAGCTCGCACTTTTCCTTTGTACTAGCTCATCAAATTGGCATTAATAAAGGTTTTCTTTTGAACTAGAATGTTTTAAAAATTGAGAGTATTGGCGTGCTCTGGTGGACTAGCAGGTTAAACCGAGCGCAGTTCACGTTCGTCCCAAGGTCCCTGGTTCAAGATCCAGGGCCAGGGAAACAACCATGATGAATAACACAATAAAATAAGTAAAGTGCTTCTTCCTCCTCTCTCTGCCTGCCTGACTGCCTACTTACCTTCATTCCAGCCTGTACCCTGCCTTTAAAAAAAAGGAAAAGAAAAATAATTGAGAGTATTTTGTTAGTTTCAATGAAGTTAATATGTTAGCCTCCCCCCAGCCACCAAGTTTTTTCTAGGCCAGGCAGAAATAAATACTTCAGCTCAAAAGGGAATAAAGGAGGTAAGAATGAAAAATATATAATCTGTGAAAGAATGAAGATCAGATTGTTCTGATTATTAGAAGGAAGCCAGATTCATGGAATCAGGGATGCTATATATTTTAGTACAGAGAAAAGCGTCTTGGAGCTAAGAATACTGAGTTTAGTATCACAGAATTGCCAATTATGAATTATATGATCACAAATGAAGCTCACAATTTCTGTCAGTATTAGCATCCTTATCTGTACCATAGGCATAATGACAACACCTGCTGCTTACTCCATTTAAAAGGTTACTATGAAAGGCAAAAGAAAAGGAAAGAAAAATCATATGAGAAAACTTTCTAGAATATAAATATGTATAAATATCAATTTTGCTATATTAACCTTGATGGGTCATTATCATAGCAGTTGTTCATTATGAATAAGTTCCCAAGCTGTATCTAAAACTTCAGTTTAGTTTAGTTTTCTGTGGTCAAGAAAGAGTGAAATTAAAAATATATGATGATCTATCTTTTTGCCAGTACTATAGTTATGTTCATAGAGAAGTAGAATGATATAGTCATTTATGTATACAAATCAAAGAGTTCAGGTTTTAGTGAAGGTTTCTTAAAGGGGTTTCATTAAATTTAATACTTTAAATGGGAATAAAAATGTTTCTTAATATTTAAGAGACAATTTCTGTGATGTGAGAAATTACAAAGCATTAAGGAAACACATTCTACATTTTAATTTAACCTGGAGATAGTATTGAACCATAATATTTTTTGAGCCTCTGTACTGTGCCAAAAACCATGCCAAGCATGAGTCTTTAAAGATAATTAAGGATTGTGGTCTGCCCTTAAGGACATTCCAATCTAATATGGAGATAAGTCACATGACTTGCCACTATATGCACTGGTAAGTGCAAAGCAGAAATGGGTCTAATTCCATTGGAACTATCAAAGGAATACCTGACTTCATTTTGGATTACTTCCTCTTCATAAGAATTTGAATATAAGTGTGGGAGGATAAGTTTTTCAAAGACAAGAGGGAGAAGAACACTTTAGCAGGAAACAATACAATAAAAATACTAAGGTGTGATTTCAAGGTACATTTTGGGAATGGTGAAATCATTTGACAAAACCAAAGAATAGGATGGTGTGGCAAGGAATTAGGTTTCTCAAAGTGGGGCCAGGTTCAGATAATGCTCAGCTCTGCATAGCACACACACACACACACACACACACACACAAAAAAAAAATGATACATTTTCATGCCACTACATGTCAAAGTTGAAAAATAAGGGAGCTAATTTTCCTTCAGAATTGTATCATGCCTGTATCACAATACCAAGTTACCATGGTGATAGAGACTCTTGTCAATGGGGCAACTCTAGCCCCCCACAGAAGCAAAAGTAACACAAAAGAGGCAAAATAAGCTCTGAAATCGAGGACAAAAGAGCTGGGAAAAATCCCCACAGTGAAAAAGATAAAGGTTTTTTCAAATAAAGGTCTTGGAAGGTAACAGGCATTCCTCTGACCTCCTTCTCACTGAGCTCAGATCTAAAGCAGAAGGTCCTTTAGAAACATGTGTGGGGCAGGATTGTACAGTGACGGTGGCACAGGGAAGTTGTGCTTGCTAAGTACAGTGAAAAAAAGATTCATGATTAGTTATTTGGCCCCTCAATGCTTAGGTGCATAAACTCATTCAATTTGCATAATATTTCTGGAAGGTAGATCTTACAGCTATGGAGGAGTTAGGGTGCCATTCAAACTTGTGCACTTAGCCTCTTTTTATTGTGCTGCTTAAAGAATCATGATAAAGGAATTTGGAAAGGTTAATGTGGAGCAGGCAGGCAAACTGGGTAAAAGGGATCAATTTTGTGGTAAAAGAAAAGCGGGACTGGTGATGATGAGCTGAATGTGTTACACACAGATGTTGATTTATAATGATGTACACCTTAAACCTGCATGATGCAATGGTGCCAGTTTCCTCAATAAATTATTTTAAAAGTGTGTTTTAAATTAAAAGAGAATCTGACCCTTATCTTTAGAAAAGAGTGAAGAGGAGAGGAAGTAAATCTAGAAGTCAGGGTATGAAGGATTAGGACCCTCTGCGCTATAAGGGTCCCAGAAATAGGACAGGAAACGAAGAGGTGACGGGCAGTGGGTAAAAAGTTGTTGAGAAAGATCAGCTCAGAAGAGGAAGATTCTGCCAACTGATTCCTGACATGAGCTGAGGTATATGTACGCATGATTAGCTTCTTTGAATGAAAAGATTTCTTGCTCCATCCTAACTGACCTCTCAGTTAGATGTCTTCCTTTAGTAAGCTTGCTTTCCTTCACATTTTAATCAAATTTTGAAAATGACAGCTTTGTGAAGTGACCTTGTAGCTTTCATTGTCATCTACTCCACTTCTTTTAAACAGACTGGAGGATGTGTGACTTCCTTTAGGCTGAGGGATCTGTGAAGAAGAAAAAGGAAACTGATGTTCTGCGCATCTTGCAGGAGAAGATGTGGGAACTCAAGGCAGCGCTCCTTGGTGACAGTGTTAAAACGACTTGCAGTAAAGAGCCCCAGCCTAGTAGAAATAGAATAGCTTGTCAGAGATGGGTACAACTCAGCTCCAACATTTAGAATAGCAAGCCCTAACCAGGTCCAACATTATACTGCAAGGAATTATGAAGTGTTACTTGTTTAAGTATCAATACAACAATGCAAAAATTCTTTTCTACAAAATAGAATATTTGAAAGTTTGTATTCATTTTAATGGAAGTTCCCTTTGAGTAAAATCTATTTGAAATGTTTTGTAGACCAATCAAAATTAAAAGCCTCACTTTTAGCCCAGAAGTCTAGCACCAGGTTCATCAATCATGCCCTGAATCCCACATAGCTTTTTTTTTTTTTTTTTCAAATTGAATCAACCATCAAAAGATGAAGATTTTTCTACTGAGGATTGTCCTGAATGTGTTGTAAGGCCTATAAGAAATTCCAAGAAGAACACTCCAGAAATGTTTCAGTCAAGTGTTACCATCCATGGTAAATGTGACCTTCAAAAATGACTGTTTTGATGTGGTCTATACTCACAGACATGTAAAATTTGGTAAATGAAATAAATTACTTTCCTTATCTGACATACTTATTAGATGATGGTGAAGAACTTAGAATAATGACCTAAGCAGTGAAGATAATCTTAAGCAAAATTGTAACTAATTGTCTATACTTTTTGAGTTTACTTTATTGCAAAAGCTATAATGTAGATTTTTACTTTGTAAAACTATGCTTGAAGGAAAGAAAACCTACTTTAGCAATTCAGATTTGCATTCATTCAAACATGTTTGTGAAAATAAATACATAGTTTCCTACAACAATTGAATGAAGTTCCCAAAGAATGGTTTCAATCAGCAATGAAAGCATAAATAATTACTGTGATCAATGAAATCACTAGTAGACATTTTTAAGGACGTTCCAATTCCATGTGTTATTATAGTGCTAGGATATTCTGTAGTCCATATTTGCATTTAGCTCTGCGCAAATTACCTTCATACAATTGTTAGCTCCTTGCAGACAGAGCATTGTCTATGATAGTACTAAACAGCTGAGAAAGAATATTTGATCATAATAAGCAAAACTATAAGTTAATAACCAATGAAAGTAAGAAAAGTAAAATGAAATGTATTTTTCTCATTATTACTGTTATCTCAATTTAAAAACATGTGAAACATTTTTGGTTTCCTACAGTTACTTGCTATTTGACATACAGAAATTTGACTGACAATAAGACTTACTCTTGGCAAATTTAACTGGATCAATATGTGCATGATTTAATTTTATCTTAATTGGATATCTTGAGACCCACTGCAGAGGGATCATTCTCAGTATGAGCCAGTAAGTACGCTCTTCCATTTGCTCTTAAAATTGTATCCAACGGCAAATGTACCAACTGTTTCCTTTTTCCATTGATACTGCACTCAAAACTAAGCTGCATTATTGCCAAAATTTTTACTATCATCATATGCAAGCCTATACACATTAGGGACTTACAAATGGAGGAGTAAGCAAATCTAACACTTAAACTATAACATCAAAAGTTCTTTTTAAGAGTAATCTGATTTAATGCAATGTAACTTCAAATTGCTACAAAAAGCCAATTTCTAATGTAAAGACTTGACGTTTCTGCTAGAATCTCACAAATTTGGTTTTTTTATTAAATTGCATTTAATCAACAGAAATTATCAAATATTTTAGAGGTATAAGATAATGATGTTACAATGAACACAGGTATTCATAAACATAAGAACAATAACATGAAAATTGCCATTGAAATCTCGTGTCCTTCCCCAACCCATTTCCCATCTGACACTCTCAGATGTTACCACTAACCTATGTTTTATGCTTTTCATTCTCTCATGATTTTTTAATAATGTCCCAGAAAGTGTTATGAACATAAATTTATTATTTAAAAATTATTTTAGACTTACTGAAATGTTACAAAAATAATAGAATCCTATATCCTATATTGTTCACATTCCCCTAAATCTACCATCTTGCATAATTTAATGATCAAAACCAAGAAACCAATATTGGAAAAATGCTATTAACTATAGATCTTTGCAGATTTCTTTTTCTATCATTGTTCTTATTCTGTTCTAGTTTCCAAACTATGACTTACATTGTATTTAATGCTTAAGTTCTATATATATAACGATTTAATTGAAATATTTTTAAAATTTCAGGCCTATTTTATGTGTGACTTATTTATACCATTTTCAGAGTTTTCTAGGAGGATTTTGATCCCTTGGCCCTCAGATTTTTATTTATTTATTTATTTTGGGGGGGGAAAGAAAATGTTCAGGCAGGAAAGAAGTGAGTAGGCAGACAAGCAGCAAGAGAGAGGAGGAAGAAGTACCCTCATTTTATTTTTATCTAGTTGTTCACACTGGTTGTTTCCCTCCTGGCCTGGGGACTTAAACCCAGGTGCATGTGACTTGCTCCTTTGAAGGCAATGGACCCAACTGCTGCTCCATCAGGGAGTGACTTGCCCCTCAATTTTTTGAGTTCTTTATATATTAGAAGTATAGCCTTTTGCTAATAGCATATATTGCAAATAGTATCTCCTAGTCTTCTAGTTGTCTTATGACTTTATTTTTGATATTTTGTACCACATGTAATTTCAATTTTTTATGGTCACTCTTTTTATATCTATATTTTGAATTCTAGCTAGAAAACCTTAATGTACCCTGAAGTTAAGGGGTAGCTTAACCATGTTTTATTCTTGTATTTGCATGGCTTAATATTTTTGCTTGTAAATACTTAAACCATTTGAAGTTTCTTTTACGTATGGTGTGAGATATAGATCTACTTGTATTTTTTCCAAGTGGTTAAACAGTGGTCTTAATGAAGTGAAATTGTAGATCCATAGGACATAAACATTTTCAACCCAACTAGATAATATCAATTGTCCTTCCAAAAAAAGATCTTCAGTTAATATTTTCAAATGTTTTAAAAAGAATGCTGGTTAATTTTAATCACAGAGGGTTTTCTAGTTACTGTTTTCTTTTTTCTTGCGGTAAAATATACATAAAATTAAATTTACCATCTTAACCACCTTTAAGCATATAGCTAGTGTTTTTAAATATATTCACAATATTGTTTAACCATCACTACCGTCTATGTACAGACACCTTTTTTTATTTAATAGAGCTGAAACTCGATACTGATTACACAGTAACTTCTCATTCTCCCCTCCCTCCAATAGCTGAATTGCATTTTGTTTATGATTTTTGACTACTCTAAACACCTACATAAGGGGAATCATAGTATTTGTGTCATTTTGCGATTGAATTGTATTATGTAGCCTGATGTCCTCAAAATTCCTCCAAGTTGTAGCATATGTCAAAATTTCCTTCCCTTTAAAGACTGAATCTTATTATACTGTGTATATATACATATATACATATGTATGTATATATGTATATATATCACATTTTGTTTAACTATTCATCTATCAATGGGCGCTTCAATTATGTTTGTGTTTTAGGTATTGTGAAAAGCACTGCTTTGAAAACGGGAGAAAAAATATCTCTTTGAGACCCTTTCATTTGTATGTTTTCAATTCTTTTGGATATATACAAAATGCAATTGCCAAACCATATGGAAGATCTATTTTTAATTTTTTGAGGAACTGTCACACCATTTTCCAGAGCAACTGTACCATTTTACATTCCTATCAACAGTATTCAAAGTTCCCAGTAGCTCCATATCCCATCAAAAATTCTTATTTTCTGTTCTTTCTTGATAACAGCCTTTCTTATAGGTACAAGATGGTTTAAGTTGTAGTTTTGATTTGCACTTGCATAATGATTCGTATTATTGAGGATTTTTCTTTTCTTGCACTTATTGATCATTTGGATTTTTTGTTTGAAGAAATATCTATTCAAGTTTTGTTTTTTTGTCTGTGTGTTGGGTTATCTTTAGTTGTTGAGTTTTAAGAGTTCTCATATTAATCTTGCCAGATACATGATTTTGCAAATATTTTTTCTCATTCTGTGGATCATTGCCATTTTACTATGCTGAGAATGTCCTTTTAAGGCACAATTTTTTAAATTTTCATGAAGTTCAACTTGCCTATATTTTTTTTTCACTGTTTATTGAAAAGACTGAGAAATCCCCTGATGTATCTTAATGGCTGTTTGTTAACTTCAAAGCTGACCATTTGAATGCTAACCTTATTAGGCAAGTAATCCAAAACATAGGCACCCAGCTTGAATTATTAGCATTTAATAACCCAACACATTCTATTGTGAGTTTACAATGCAGGATAAATTCTTCACATAGATGTATATATACACATTAAAAAATATGTAAAAAACTTATGACACAAGTTTAGATCAGGCATAAATGCTTCTCTTATATTGTTTATAAATCCATGGGACCCTAGGTTAAGGTTACCATTATCTGCTGAGGCAGAGGCACATACAAAACCTATTAAGAAGAGCTCTCCCCAATCCCAATCGGGATTTGATTGTTAGTCAGAGAGTGGGTCCATAGAATTCTGTTGAATTTGTCATCAATATTTAATGACTGCAATTGTGATGTCACATTAGCAGGGAACATAGAACTCTGGCTGCAGATGTTTCTGGCAGTGAAAGAGTGGGGCTTAAGGTTTTTGTTTTTACCCATTTCTTTGAAAATACAGGAAAAAAATAAAGTTCTGATGCTTTTTCAACATAATATAAGGGTCACCGACAATAGCCCACCTACAGATGCTGATGCGTAGCATTTAGACTGAATACAAGGAAAGCATGATAATCATTAAAAAAGAACCAGTTGCTTTCAGATAATGCTGTTTACCAAATCATTTCTCTTTGGAAAAAAAGTGTAGTCTTGCATTTTATTTATCAGATATTGCTAGAAAAACATACATATACTGTCTTTGAGAATATGAATAAACCATAGAATGTCTATTACTGATAATCCACTGATTCATAAATCATATTTAAAAATGTGAACTGGGCCATCCAAACTGGCACCTTAGTAAATATTTTTGGGTGATATTTTCAGTTATGTTTTGGTGAAAAAATTTGAGTTGTTTATGTAACAGGAGTTATATTCACATGTTGCCAAAACTACCAACTGAAAAACAAACGAATTTAGAAAATTGTTCTATTTTTGCATATATGTAGGACACACCAGGATGAACTGTTGTGATTTCTCTCTGTGAAACTGAATTGGTAACTGAATTTATAAAACGAGCCCCTGTTTTAGCATTATGTAGCCAGAGTTGACTCTGAATGTAGGTGGGTGATAGATTAATACAGGTAACTAAACAGAAAGAACTCCAAATAGAACTCTCACCCCAAATTAACAGGTCATTAGGAACTGCAGAGACCAGGTAGGTTAATAGCATCTGGGGGATGACTGGAAGAAAGGAGAAGGGGAGCTAAAACAGGAGAGTCGAAGGACTATGGTTCTGTTAGTGTGAATGAGAATCTGATTTTGTACCAGTGGTGGAATTAAGAGCAGTCTCTTTGCCCCGCCCTTCCACTGCTTCCCAATGTTGGTTACATAGGTTAAGTAAATCGCCTTTTAAACCTCGCACTCCCCAGGTGTCTGACGTCAGTTAACCAGCATCTCCTGGGCTTGAACGCAAGCCTCAAGCACTTTCTCCGCCTCCCCAGGTGCTTCCAATGTAAGCGGAGTTTACGAACCACGTGATACGTCATGGTAACGCATGCGCAGTACAGCTCAAATGCTCTTCGGGTTCTACCCTGCGTGGTGGTGGAAGGAGGAATATTTGTTCCTTGATGTGAAGCGTGGAACTGAATTTCAGCACTCAGATAAAGGTAAGTACTGAGCACACAGAAGTGGGGGGAGTGGAGTAGTGGGCTGCTTGCTTTCCCAGGTCAGAGGAGGAGCAAACCTTACCTCCCAGATAGGAGAGCACCTCAGGTTGTCTGGGAACTAGGCCACTGTCCATTTTGCAAAGTCATTCTAATCTCAGTTGGCATCATTTTATAACTTTGCCTATCCATTTCAGTTAAATTGGGTCACAGACAGAAGGAAAACTATGACAAAGTAACTTCTTTGGGGGTACCCAGCCAGCTTGCCAAATAGCTAACCGCATATCAATTTACGGCATGCCTCCTAGTAGAGTGTAAGACACTTAGGTGTTTTAATTTATTTTCACTTAACCCTCCCACGAACACTAAAACTTGCCCCATTTTACAGATAAGGTCTTTGAGGAAATTAGTTTGTCATGTGGGTAATTTTAAAGCATGCCAGCAGTATTACAACAGATTTGACTTATTGGTTAATGAAAAGAATAATAATAAACCTTTAGGTTTCTTTTGCCCTCGGTATTCAACAAAAAGTGGCAGTGGTAATAGTTTGGAAAACAGACTTAAGTTAGTTGAAATGATGATAAAAGACCTATACAATGAAATTGATGATAATTATATGTATATTTATCTGCCTAATGTATGTTAAAAACAATCACCTGTTTCACAGATAGGACTGAGGCAGTTCGTATAAAAATAATTCATATAGTTTATATAAAATAAAACTAATGATATTGTCCAACTCTTCAACATGTCAAAAATAATGACATTTTAGGCAATTTTGAGATGTAATGTTAAAACTAATGCATGTAAAGTGCTTTGCATGGTGACAAGTACAAAGTAAATGCTAAATTACTGTCAGCTGTTGTTAATATAGACCCTGATAACTAGAGTCCTTGCCTTGTCAAAAGTTCGGAAATCACTTTTTGCTAAAAACTATTTTGTTAATATTAAAACCAATGAATCATCAAAGTAGTATTAGTAAAAGTTTATTGTTTAAAGACCAGAAAGACAGTTTGTAAACCCAGACATGGATGAGGCTTGGGGGGAAGAGGTTATGTAAATTGTTAGAAAGTAGCGTAGCTTCTAATGAGAAGTTAGACTGTTCTTCAGTGATTGGTTACAATGGAATTTTCTTGAATAATAGGGAGTTGGTTAGTGGTACCTCATATTGTCCTTGGGAAACAGTTCAAGTTGAGCTTGTGATTTCCGGAGGCATAAACAATAAATGATCCTGGTCTAGTTAATTTAGCAAATAAGCTAAATTAAACATTGTTTGTATGACTAAGCTGGTTCTGTCTGCTCAGAGTGTTTTCCAAGAGTGGTCTTCATTTGTTTTTGATTTTTAACAACTGAATGAAATTCTGGTGTGTCAACTTGCGCCAGACATGTACAACATACTTTCTTGGATAATCTGTTTACCCTAATGGGTAAACTAGTAAACGGAGCTATAATTGTTCCCATTTTACAGATGAGAAAAGCTGTCATAGATATTAAACTTGTACCAGGTGATTCAGCTAGGCTTTTGAACTCTTGGGGTTGTTTCCCTGAGGTTCTAAGATTGTGGTTATTTTGAACATTTAGATTTTAGACTTTAAAAACTTATCTACTTAACCAAATATATGGCTTCTATTTCACTTGTTTACATGTTTACCTACTCTAATAATGATTAAAATGCTAATTAAAATATGTTGATTAGAAGGTGGAGTTCCAGTGGACTAAAAGACGATCATAAAGATAAGTTGTTTTAAAGGAAAGGTGCAGGCAGGAATGCAGGTTGAGTAGGAAGCACATTTTATTTAGATGTTCATTTGGTTATCCTGCTGGTCCTGGGGTGAAAACCCAGGACCCTGGGATACTTGTGGACTGTGCCCAACCCCTGCTCCAACCAGGCATGCTTGAAGATGAATATTTAGTCCAAGAATACTTAACCTAGTATTTTTTACATTTCCACATTTCAGAGTGAAGGAAAAACCTTTGTCTTCTATTAGAAACATAGTACATACACATCCCCATGACCTTTTGATGACTGGTTCTCCATCTGAATATATTATCAGTTTGCTCTTGTCATGGCTGTTCAAGTTTCAGAAAGATGGTTTTAATTAACTTCCTAGTGAAATGAGCCTCTTGGGAACCCTCAGTCCTTATCTTACTGAATCCTCTCTCCGGTCCTTTAAATATCTGCTGTTGTCTGCTGTATGTCACAGGCACTGTTCTAGACATGAAGTTTACAATAGTTCAAACTCCAGGAAGAAGTTCTCTAGGAACAAAGTGGAATCGATAATCGATTTGATATACTTGTGTAGAAAGTATTGAAGTAATTTTTCTGAGCTGTTGATCGAGCTCCTGGAGCTCAGTTACTGCCCTCAGTGAAAGGAGAAATGTACAAGAAAAAACATCACAAATTGTTTTAAATGCCTTTACAAAGCATAGTAGCAAAAAGCATTGGTTTAACAAAATAATGAGATAAAATTACATTTATAAGATGAGGCAATAGGATGATTGTGTAAAACTAAATTTTCGTGACAGGAATGCCTAAAATTGATAAAGAAATAGCACACTATGCATTTTATTTAGTAATATAGAAATAGCATAGGAGATAATATGTGGATAGGTGGTAGTATAGCCAGGGAACTATTTTTATAAGATTTTTGATACTACTTTTTGAACTATATACATATATTTAATAATAAAAATCAATGTAAAACTAATAAAGACTATAAAATATACCAATAAATCAAAATAATAAAGATGTATTTAAACTGTATAGTTTGATAATCAAATATATTTAAACATCTTTATAGTTATATATCAGTATTAAGAATTAATATGTAGTTTCATCTAAAGCTATGCTAGTATGTTTAATGTGCTAGCATTATACTAAGTAGTCTGTATTATACATTCTATGATATATGCGCACACATGCCAGGTACTGTACTAGTATATGTATTCATTTTTTACAGTAACACTAAGATAAATCTTAACACCACATTTTTTCACATCACACTGAGGTTAAGGGAGAATGTCTCGCCCAAAGTCACGTAACTAATATATAGTGCAGTGGTTCTCAAACTTGTGGAGGTATCTGAAAGACCCTCCCAAAATTTGTTAAAACACATGTACTGGGCTTCTTTGATTTTTTTGATTCACTCCTTTATGCTGGGGACTTTTAAATTATTTAACTCTTGTGGTGTACAAAAAAAACAAAGAAACATAAACTTAAGATTCCAAAAGTTTATTTTCTTTAATCCAAATTAGGGGTTAGCAGAAGGGAAGGAGGAACAAGCGTGGGTAAATCAGGTAAAGGGTTAATTATATTGTGAGGGATAAAACTGGGACTTTTTGTATTCAACTTAAGTCTATACAGATGTTAATTTATGTACCTGAAACTCATACTGTTTTACTCAATCATGATTACATCATTCTGGTTACTTGTCTTAGAAAAGGGCAGGTCATTAAGATCTAAGAGGAGTTGTATTGGTGGACATCCTCCCCACCACTGACATGGCTTCAGCTGGAATATCTGCATTCTGAAAAGGAGAGATATGTAATGTAATTTGATGTAAAATGGTATCTTATAATGTAGCATGGTATTATATTGTTTGGATATAGCATTGATGTTACATGATTTATCACAAGAAATTCAAATGTTTTTGCTCTATAGATAGCTAACTAATCCTGAGTTATCTGCTCTGTGGACAGTTTTCCATGGGTAGAACATTGTGTAAGTTATTACTCTAGCAAACCACCCCCAAATTTAATGGTTTAAAATAACTGACTCATACCTGTGTGGCTCAGCAACTTAGGTCGGCCCCAGCTGGGCAGTTCTCATATTAGCTTAGCTGCCTTATGTATCTGTGGGGAGCTGAGGGTCAGGGAGGTGACCCAGCTTCTGGGAGTTGACTAGCCTTTACCTGGGCAGACCTGGGTGATAATCTGGGTGATGTGATCTCTCTCTCTAGCAGGCTGCCTGAACTTTTCCTCTTCGTGGTTGTAGAGGTCAAAAGTCAGAGAGGTCAAAACAAGTAAGGAACATCTGTTCTATACTATGTTATTTTCAAAGCAAATTGGAAGGTCAGCCCAGATTCAAAGATTTGAGGATAGAGATCACCTCTGTATGAAAGTGTTAAAAAGGGAAAAATGGGAAAAGTGAGGAGGTAGCATCATTTTTACAAGCATTTCATCACATATATCCGATGGAAAACAACAGAATGTCATCAGAGGTGTCCGGCAATGAGCATAGGAGCTGCAGAGGTGTAGGCAAGAGCTATGATTGAAGTCTGGGAGGCAAACTAATAACTACTTGGCCATGAACCATAGTCAGCTTTCATTTTCTGAAAGGTTGGGGGAAGCATCTGGGCAAGGACAGTTGAGCCTGCCTATGGAAGAGTAGACAGCAACTGCAGTAAGGAAACTTGTCAAGAAATCAAGAGAAGTGGAAGAACATGAGTGAACGGCTTTTTGAATATCTGTAAAACAGACTTAGCAATTTCCTGAGACAAAAGGAGACTGTGCCAGGGGAGGGGTGGTCAGCCGAGTCTGGATTAGGGTGACGCTGATATGATGATTTTAGTATCAGTGTGTCACGTGTATACCCATTGTCTTAAAAAGACATAGTGATTACTTTTAGAATATATGCAGCATACCTCTAATACTAATATCTAGTTCTCTTCAAATAGCCACTGAAGCCCGGTATACACGCTGGTGTCTCTGTTCAGGACTGGTCTCTCCTTGTTTATCTCCCGAGCTTCGGGTTGTTGCTTTACGGTATTCTCTGCTCTTCTGCATCTGCGTCTGCATTGAAACAGCAGTTTTAAGGCATCAGACTCAATCCCAATTGTATAAATTCTCAGACTTGTTGGCCTGAAAATTCTGAAATTCATACTTTAGGTACAAATTTGACAATTGATAGTTCCACAGATCCCCGTTCCTTTCAGATAATGTGTAGAATTGTTGAATGCAAACTGTAAAAGTTTGACTTTTCCTGTGTTGGCTTCCTAAGATTATGTATCTATAGGAGAGTGATGATGCTCTCGTGTCCTAATTTTGCGTGTATTTCAGTCATGGGAAGTGTTGTAGAGTTTTTTTATTCTTGGACCTCTGGAGAAGCAGTCTTCCAAATTGATAGGTCTTGAACATCTCCTTCACTAGTTTTGTATTATTGTGAAACATAATTTTTTTTTACTACCTTCTCCAGCCTATTTATTGCCCTGTTGGAGGTTACACTTACAATTTATCTAGGATAACTAATATATGAACTAACAAAATAATTGCATAGTAAGCCTTGAGTGTTAATGGAAAACACTTAAGAGGGATATCATTATGGTTTGTCTTTATTGTAGAAGACTAGAACATACGAATAGTGTATGGGAAAAATTGAAGGTGGGGGGGTCAAGGCAGGGAGAAAATTATACTTGAATCCTCAGTTTAAGAACTGATTAAGGATAATAATCTGTTTTAAATATGTATTTGAAAGTGTTTAATGTGTACATGTATTAAAAGTGAAATCTATAGTTGTTTCTATTTATAGAGGAAAGGTGAATTGCAACACATGCAAAATAGCTAACACCTAAATTAATAGACATGAAAAATTAATTGGTTATCTGTAATATTTTTCACCATAGTGTTGAAAGGTTCTTCATATAACCGTTTTTCAAGTAGTAAATCACTTATTAAGCTTTCAATAAATATTCCTGAGTGTTATTAAAAATGATCCAGTCTGTCATTTTTTTGACAGACTGAATTTTGAGAGATGGCCTTTAAGGAGAACCTTCTATCAGCAAAAGCCCAATGCCCTCCCTTTACATTCTGTATCAAATACAATCCTATTTCAGGATTTCTGTGAATATAGTTTGAGTACAGATGTGTGTGAAAATTAAGTAGTAGGAGCATATGTGTTAGAATATATATTTAGATAGATGATGGATGGATAGATGGATGATATACAGATGCAAGTTTATCTCTCAAATCCCTAAGATGATAGCAGAAGCAGGTTAGCTCAGCATGTTAAACCTCCCTGGGGGACTAAGTTAGTGCACAGAGAAATTGGCTGTGTGCCTGTAGATCAAGACAGTTTCCCTAAAGTCTGACAAGTCTGAGTAGGGTGGCCCAAAGAGACAGAAAAAGATAGAGATCTTTGTCAGCAGAAGATTCCTTATCTGGGACCAACATACCAGGTTCTTGGTTTCACTGTCATTGGTATCATGATGTTCAGTTGTGGCGTAAATCTACAGGCAATGAAAGGAGGGTATTTCTACTCGAAAGTGACCAGGTGGTCCCTTCATCCACCTGTGACTTCTCTGCTTGTCACAAACTCCCTTCTCATCCCGTTTCTCTCACGTATCATTTTTGTGTTTTTCTGGTGAATTGGGAGAGAGAGAGAGAAAGGAATAGCCATAAATATCAATTTAAAAAGCCAGAAATTTGTCTTAATCCTTTCTAAAATAAATCAAACTAACTTAAATTGTTTGCTAGAAAGTAAGTTTAAAGAATATTACTATCTTGAAATTCAAATCAAAGACATCAGTATTCAAAATATTACATAAAAGAAAAATATGAAAATTTTGTGGTAATATACAATAGTTTTCTTTGCAGTAAAACTTTCTCTGTTCTGGTTTTTCTAAATGTATCCATATTTTAACTTAATATCTAATTTTGATACTCAGTGTTGAGATCCTCTTTATTCATTGAAGAGTATTTCTCCTAACTTGACATAAAACTTTTTCAATCTTGCTATCAATAAATTAGCATTTAGTTTCTCTGTTGCTTTTAAGTATTTCACCTATCTGAAGATTGTAAAAGATTTGCTAGGCACGAGTATTACTATAGGAAAAGTTATCTTATTTTTCAGAAAGTTTTATTTGTAACTTCCATCTCTTCAGCTTTGTTCGCTGTTTGATTAGTAGGGCTCTCGATCATGAAATCTTTCTGAACCTGATAATGGAGCACTGGCTACTGTTTCGGCAGTGTTACATTCTCCAACTGTACTGCTCTGTTATGGCTCTTGGGGAAAAATCAAGCTAGCACTCTTTGGAAGTATTTTAGGCAGATTTATTACATGCAGTCTCAGCTGGGATTCTTCCTCAAATTGCTGAGCCCAGGCTTCTGGTTAGAACACACTTATATAAGCCACAGCAAAGGCAGGAAGAGAGGGATGTAAATTAGGGGAGGGGGTTTCAAGCAGGGAAGTTCTTTGTTGGCAACATTCCAGTAAGCTCAGGATGTTTTACAGGTTACAGGATGTTTTTATGACTTTGCTTCAAGGCTGCTGGGTGCCTTGAGCAGGCCTTTTTCCCCCCCACAGCTCTGCTCAAGGAAATAACTCACATTGGATTGTGTTATAGGATTTTAACTTATGAATAGTCTCTGAGGTGCTCGCACTTACTTTTTCTCATCTTTGACATGAGTTCCCTGTAACTGAATAAATGTATTTGAGATGGTAATAGAAACTTTAAGTTCACAATTACCCAGCCAAATCCAGTAAGTGTTGAAACTGACACATTTTTTCATAGCTCAGTTGGTAGCCTCCTGACCTGTTCTGAGCTCGTTCCTGGTAAAGTCAAACCTGAAATGACATGAGGCTATTTATAATCTTGTTTTCCACTCTGAGTATAAATATTTCACCAAAGAAACATCAACATGTTTGCTTATGGAGTGAATTCCAGAACAACGTATCTTGTCTCAAGTATTGAAGTACAACTTATAAAAAAGTAAAATTAAAACTCATGCAAATGTCAAAAATTTTATTCAACTCAGTAATTGATGAGAGAACTAGTAAGAGTGTTGGCTGATTCACAGGAGAATTTAGGAGATAGTTACATAATCAGGCAGTCAAAGACATACTGAAATAAATTTGTTCGTAGATTAAAAGTGGTTCATGGCATATAAAGTAAGAAAGCATTTATTTTTACTCAGTAGGAATCTATAATTATGTAATTTAAAAATATCTGTACTCTGATTTAAAATATTAAATATCGGCACATTCCACCATATTTTGATGTACAGGATTTTCATGTCATCCTTATGTAAAGAGTAACACTGAAAGAGCACGTGTCATCCTTAAGCTTTATTTTCACATTTTGGGTAATTTTTCAACTGCTTCTCTACCCCAACGTGATCAAAATTAATCTCCAAAGTTTATTCTTAGTAACAAAAAGTGACTAGCCTCTTAATTCTGACCTGATTATTTACATAGGTATAGCAAGAAGTATAAATTAATACACGCAGACCTCTTTCAACAGACAGTATTTTGCAAGCAAAGATGATAAAATTATTTTGCGTATGGAAATGTTTTTTTAAGGAAATTACACTGGGACTTTTAAGAGTCTGTTTTTCTTTCTCGAAGTTAGGAAACAAAAGGTCAAGAATCTATGCAATTTCTCCTGCAGTATCTATAAATTGGGGTTTACATCCTATCTCATAGATGTTCCCTATGTGTTTTTATATATATATATATATATATATATAATGTTGTATATTTGTCATATATATTGTTAAGAGTCTGACTGCTAGGAACTGACCTTCCTTACTGTTAGGCTGGCCCAGGGACAAAAGCAGCAGCAGCCATGCCGGGGAAAACGGCAGCCAAGCCCGGGAAAAAGGTGGATGACGTCAGAATAAGGGATGCAACCCTCACACCTGGATTCACAGGGCCAATCCCAATCGCCATATGGGAAGCCCGCGAAATTCCTCTGCTTAAAGAGCCGGTACCCCTTTGTTCTGGGCGCGACTTCCAAGCCCGCGACTTCCCGGCCCTCTGCGGACTTGGGAGTTTCGCCCGGGTGTGCAAACCCCAATAAAGCCCTGGCTGTTCGACATTTTTTGTCTGATTGATCTTGTCTCCTCGCGAAACCCAGAAAAACCTTACACTTACTACTGAGGCTTTGACCTTCTAAGCAATAGGATAGATTCTAAGTGAAGTTTTCTGAGCAATTGGTAGCTGCTGGCTCCACACGTCAAGTATAATTTTATTCTTTGAATATGGGCTTTGTCATATAATAGCAAACAAGAATCATTCTCACATATGACCCTCTAGATATGGTCGTGGTTGCACAATTAATTTGTACAATTATTTCTAGTAGGGAGGACAGACTCGTTGAATAAATACAAATCATCATATTGTCATTAAAAAAGCTCCCTAAGAACATTTGAATTCTAGAGACTAATCAGAATCAAATATCATTTATCAAAAAAAATTTTTTCAATCTGCAGAAACGTAGTCTACTAATTTGAGCATAAGGATTAAAAAAAAAGCTCTCATCAACCAGTTTAAAAACTGAACACTAAAATGCTAAACATATTCCAGAGTAACTACAATTAAATTTCTCTTATTGGTCCATGTGATGTGATTTGTTTTACTTCTTTGAAGTTGTTGCTTCTGGAGCAAAGAGTTTTACAAATCATGACTGTCTTCAGGAATAGTTCTCTAAGTGATGTTGTCTTTATACTCCAAAGTCTGGTCGTGACAACTTTAGCTATGCTATTATTCTATTTACATAACACTTATTTGTGAATCGGGTCTGTGAAGTTTTCTTTTTTCTCACAAATTAAAATTAATTCAAATCACCAGTAAACATTTCTTGGGTCCTTCAGTACTTAAAACACTCGGTTTGTAAAACACTGATTTGTGACAAAGTTCCTTGAAGGTTGTTCTGTGTTGTAACAACCACATTGCAATCACCTGGGATCCAAGTTAAAAACACACCTGGCAAGATCTCAGGCCTACTGATCAATCTCTAGGGATGTGGCCAGAAAATATGTATTTTAAAAATTTGAAATGATTTGCATTCATGTTAAAAACTAATAATCACTTGTTCCGGGTAAGGAAGAGATGCCTTCTGAAGTCAGTACCTAGAAAGGTTCAGGAAAACCAGACCTAAGCACTGTGTGCCTCTAGGGATCAAGTCACTGTTTGAGCAAAAGGGTTATTGGTGACACACTCTTCCAGGGTTAAATTTCTTGTATACACTTAAGGGACCATGCATTTCACTGAGGTATGGGTGTTACTGAACACTATGTAATTTTAAGTGTGATATTGAAAGCTCTTGTTGATTTATAATCTAAAGCCTTCATGTAAAGTTGTTAGGGATCTTTGTTGCTGAACAAAGTCCTGTCTTTAAAGGAAAGGGATCAATTTTCAGAAAAATGTGTGTATGGTGCAAGAAATTCAGAGGGGTTTTCTTAACAGCTCTCTTTTTGCTTTACCTTTCTTGCTGAACTATCAAATTTTGTAATTTCATGGAAAGTGTAATGTACTAGAATTGAAAGTTTGATATTTTTTTACAAATTGAAGCTAGACATTTATTTAAAATCTCTGATTTGGATCAGAATTAGGTTTGATAAGTTTATAGGTAAGTATGTTCTCATTGCTGTTGGTTTATCAGTGTGAGTAGGTATGTTTATTTTGAGGGGGAGGCAAAAAGGAGATGGGCAAAGGGAAGAATATGAGCAAGTTAAAGATTGAACTGATTGAAACATGAGGCAAAAAATCATAGTGGCAAATCATATTCCTTATTCCAAGTCATTTTAAAGTCTTTTTGCCTACAACCTTTAGGCAGTGATATCAAAATGATTGCAGATCGTATTTTGAGTTATTTTTACTCTTGAAAAATTAATTTTCTTTGAAACGTCTCAAATTCCTCCCCTGTACATTTAAAATTCCTTTATTAGCAGGCATAGAAAGAAAGGAATAAAAAGCACAGGTTAGAGAATGTGTCTTCATTAGGAATTGAAGTTTGGCACAAGAATAAATACAGACCATCTAAAATCTTTCCATTGATAGTTCCATTGAACTAACAAAGTAGTCCTGAATTAATAGGAACTGGATTTTATTGGCTTTGACCTGCTTTTCCTGCTGGAACTAATCAGTAGAATGCTGGTAGCAGGAGTTCTAAAGACTTAGCAGTTTCCTGTTAGCCACTTACTAGCTATGCATCTGCTTATTGTCATGTGGGACCCCCCAAAGCCCAAATACTTTACAGCAGAGCTTGCTTTCACAGATCTAACAGCTTTTTCAGAACTCAAGGGTTCACAGATACGCAGGTCTTTAAAGTAAGACAGAAAAAGCAGAAAATGTGTTGCCAGAGCTGCTCTTAGACCTCAGTAAGAGAAATCACTTTTTAGAAACCCATGCTTTCAAGGACTCAGACTGGATCCTCCACACAGAATGTCTGTAGGTCAAAGGGAGATATCCCCCACCCCACCCCTGATTCTGTACAGTTTTCCCATCCGTCAATAGATAAGGACATGCACAAACACACTTGAAAAATTGTGCATTTTCTTTTTGTGACCAATACTTCTGTAAAATTCAGATTGCTGGGTTTGGATGTTGCAATGATGTCAAATTGATATGAAAGGTTCTAAACGCTTCCTTTCTTGTTCTACACTTGATGCTGATCAGCCAAGGTTCAGAGAGACTGCTTTGGTTCCTTCAAGACCATGCTTGGGTCCCCAGAATCCTCTGCTCAAAGGGACTTGAGCACGCCTCCAGGATCTTCATAAAATTTCTCCCTAAATTCTCGCTCTAGAGGAAGACCACACTGCCAGGGACCAAGGGAGAGCTGTGTGGGGTTGTAGCTGGAGCTTCGGTGAAAGCCAGGCAGCTTGCCCTGTGGGACCCACCCAGGGATTTAGAAGGGTGCCTGAAGAGGTGTGTGGGGAGAGGCAGGGTGTCACGTTATGAGCTGAAGGATTCTAAATTTGAATCTGGACTTCCAGTCATTACAAAGTATATTTATCGATGGAGGAATGTAGAACATATTTTATTTAACAGCGTGTTAGACTGATTTATTACTTTTAGGAGTTAGAAATATGGTGTGTAGATTTCTGTTTGTATTCTTGTCTCCAGATGTTAAAGGCAAATGTGGTTATGGTCCAGAATCTTACTTGCCAGGTAACAAAGACTCTTGTTTATAAACTCAGATAATTTTAATATCATTTAAAAGTCCTTGGAGGAGCTCCATTTTTCTCTGGAGGTTCTGTGTTAAGACTCAGGGCTTTCACTATCAATAAATAAGATTTCAAATCAGATCTCTATTTATATTTCAAATTGTAATGTATGTCAAATGTAGACAAGTTACTTAATTTCCCTGATTCTTAGATTAGTCGTCTGTAAAATGGCCATAATAGTCTGCTATATCACACAGGGTTAAAATTAAGCAAGTATTTTTAAAGTGCTTGGTACATAGTAAATAAATGGTAGCTGCCTTATTTTTAAGGAGCGTTCTTCACTGTTGAAGCCATCTGGCAACTGATTATGATTTTATTAATCTAGAATAGGCTCACCAAGGTCTAATTGGCCTCCAGGTTATGGTTAACAACTTTTTCTCCCTCCTCTTGTTCCCTTAAAGACTACCTTGCTTCATCTCTTTGCTAATTCCTCTTGTTCCGGAGAGGCTTCCCTGAACTCGAAGTTTGGTTTAGATGCCTCCCCCTAAATATAACTTATTCCTGTCTATGTTCTGTTTGCTGTTCTGTCTTTATCAGTGGACTAAGATTATCATGAACAAACTTTCTCTATATCGAAGAGATAGTCAACATACTTAACAAGTGATGGCATGTATTAGCAAGTCTAGCAGGCTAATGGAATAGGGTCTCAGGGGCCCCCTGCTCAGTCAGGGTGAAGTAGTAATTGGGAAAGATTTTTAAAACGATGGATAAAAATATGTACAGGTGTCTTCAGTGGTGCACTGTGTATGGTGTGGAACACGTGCTTTGTAGGCTATCTGACTCTCTGGAGTTGGGACCTTTCATGACCTTACTTACCCTACAATTCTATAGAAAGGTTAGCCTTGAGGAAAACTTATAGTAATGTAAGTATGTCTTATCTACAGACATGCAAACAATATTTTCTGGTGGATGTTCATTTGACTTTTCTCCCCCACTGTGGAAGAAGCCATTGTTGCACCTGTTGAGGTAATGAATTTTAACACACCTGCTGGACATAAACATTTTTGTCTGATCTTTGAATTATCTTCTGAACTGGTTGTCACACCTTTTAGGTCACCCTCATTAATTAATGAGTTAAATAAAATGGCAGATATTTTTGTCTGTATCAAAGTCATTTCACATTTTTTCTTAATGTATCCTTAAATAGTTGAGATCTTACACTGAGATTATTTAAAGAAAAAGTACCAAACAAGACACAGCTTCTGCTCATGAAAAAACTAAGATTGATTTTAGCTATGCTATCTTTGTTTACTTTTAAATTATTGTCAGTTGTTTCAAACAGGTAATCAAGTGCTTTTTTATCTTAGGTACCTATATGTGGTCCTATATTATCAGTTGTCTAAGTTTTCTGGTTTTTTTTTTTTCTTCAAAAATCAATTTTTAAATATAGGAAAAAAAATCTCATAATCTTCTACACTGAAACTGTCTCTGAGGTTTCCCAGATCATCTCTAGAAAATTATGATTTGTTCTCATGAAATGATGCTAGAAATAATTAGATTTGCTTAACGAGTTAGCAAATCTCAGATATGTTCAGATTTCCTTAGGCTACATTTGAATACGTATAAATGTTTCAGAAACTATATGTTTTCATGGGAAATTCCTAGATATTGTTCAATGCCTTTGTTGTCTATAGTATGTTCCTGCTCATAAGAGCCTGGTGGTGTCTTCCTGACACTAGGCAGCAATAGTATAGTATTACTAGTCAAGGTCAGTCGTTATTTAAATGATTCCTTAGGACAAACATTTTCTTCCTCTGGCTTTGAGATATAATGAACATGTGATGATTTGGTTTGATACACATGCATTATAAAATATTTACCACAGTAAGGTTAATCAGCTGTCATCTCACAAAACTATTTTTGAAGTGAGAACATTTAGATCTATTCTCGTAGCACTTTAATATGTAAGTTTTATTAATTATAGTCACTATGCTGTACATTAGATTCCCAGAACTTCATCTTATAACTGGAAGTTTCTATCCTTGACCAGCATTTCTGAATTTTTCTCATCCCTTAGATCCTGGAAACCATGATTCTATTGCTTCTATGAGTTTGACATTTTTTTAGATTCTATATATAAGTGAGATCATATGGTATTTGTCTTTCTCTAATTTAGCATAACACTCTCAAGGTTAATCCACATCTTGGATGTTTGGATTTTTTTTTTCTTCATCTGTGAAGGTGTACAGAGGTTTTTTCCATGTCTTGGGTATTTTGAGCAATGCTGCAATAACATAGGAGTACAGGTCTTTGAGAGAGTGATTATACTTCTTTTAGATTCATACCTAAAAGTGGGATTACTAGATGATATGGTACTTCTATTTTTAATTTTTAGAGGAAACTACATGCGATGTTCTTGGTGAGTTCACCAGTTTCCATGCCATCAACCATCCCAAGTTCTCAAGTGTTCTTCTGTTCAACATGCTGGCCAAACTTTAACTGGTCTTTTTGATAATAGCTCCTTTAATTACAGACTAACATCTTTAAGGCCAATGATTCTAAATTGGATTTGCAAAACAGAGTTACCATTAGTTTCGGAAAAATACAAATGTCTAGACTCTGCTCTACAGTTAATGATTTTTTTAATATTCTTGATATGTCTCAGGATTATTTTTCTACAATAAGTACATATTTATAGAATATAGCAATATTTTTGCTCTAAAATTTCATGCAGATGTAATATCTGTCAATAGACTTAGTTACACTTAGTGATACTTTGTCTAAAAATTTGTTTAAAATGGCTTTATCATCTTGTATGCATATACAACCACATTTCCTTTTCTCTTTATTCTGATCTCTTCTAAGATCTTTTACATTTGAAAATTGTTGTTATAAATAATCACATTATTACATATTATTATAAAAACCACATTTTCACATAACTGTCATCTACAGATAGTTTGTTTCTCTAATTCTCACCTGAATGAGCAGAGTTTGTGTCTTCAACAGATTGATACTTCTAAGATCAGACTATTGGGTCCAGGACTTGTATGTGGGCTAAATAAGGATTTACTAACTTTTTAGTCAAGAAGCAGAGGTCTTCCCAAGTCTGCTAACTCAAGATTTAGTAAACATGATTTAATTCTATAGGACTGAATAAACTGATAAGGAAATTTTTATTGTGGATGTTAGTTTGGAATATTGTTTGTTCTTTTAAGGTTCTCTCTTAATAGGATATAAACAAGTTGTTTGTTTTTAAATGCTTTGTAACCAAAGCAATTTAGTAGATGTTGCAATTGTAAACAAAAACTGCAGTATTTTAAAAATGTTTGATTCTCATTGCTACCTTCCTCCTTATCTCTGCTGAAAACTAAAACTCTTACTAAATATCCTTACTGTTAGGGCAGTAGAGTTGTTTGCATAAGTTAGATACGAATCTGTCTTTCTTTATAACAATATAATCGGTAAAATTTGGTAATAGCCAAAACCTTTACTAGAAACTAATTTGAGACTAGTTCTTATTTGATTAGGTGGGATAATCACTTTCAAGAAAATAAATTCAACTTATTTTACATCAGGTTTTTTTGTGGAACCAGTGCCTGTAAAAGCTTAAGAAGACCTCAAGTTGACTTACCAGCATCCAGTCTTCCAGATGATGAGGAAAGTTAACTCGTGGGAGATCAGGGATCTTGAGAAGCAAAGGATACACCTACATGAATACTGCAAGTGGAATTTGATAGATAAAATTGTTGGTCTTGGTCTCCTGACCTTGGATATCAAATACTAGAAACTTTTAAAAAGCCAATCTGAAAAATCTGAAGAAAACTACCAACGGAAGTTTACTTTTAGATTAGTCACTATGGTAGAACCCTAAATTTCCAAAGCAGACTTTAGAAATCCCTTGCTGTACCTATGCAAATGATAAGCCAAATTCGATGACAGTCTTAAGATATTTCTTTAGGATTATGATTATTTTTGTTAAAGGGGGAAAGATTTTTCAAAAAACAGGTGAAAGACTATATCCATGTCTCAATAAATATTAAGTAATACACACACTATACATTTTATACCTATCATGCCTATGTACTTATTTCTATTTCCATCCAAAACAAGTTAGATAATCATTTCCAAAGATATTGGTAAAGAATATGCTGTATAGTTTAAATGTTCACCTCATATGTTTGGCAGAAAATGCAAGATGTGTATGTGATTCTCTGAAATTAATGGGTAAAATCTGAAGTTTTTTTTTTTAAACTAATACTACTTAAAAATAGCTATTGTCTACTCCTTTATATTGTTACATGTATACCGCTTATTCTGTCTCCTATTGTCCTTCTAGCACATTCAGTGGAATCAGATATAGGATTTTTATATCAAACCATTTTATAACTGTTCTCTTCACTCCCTGTTTTGACTAAACCTCTTTCTATGTGGTAATGAAATAGCCTAGTATACTTATTGGTCAGCTGCTATATCATCTGAAGGCTGAAACCTGGCTAGGAGAAGGAGCTAGGTATAGCAGTTTTTAATTTCTGTCTCTAGCACTCATTTGCTGGAATATCTGATATCCATTAAAAATCTTCTGTGCCTCCTTTATCCCTGGATGACAAGCACATATCCCTTTTCTTAAGGTCAGCTGCAGATTTAATTAAGCCTGGAGAAGTACCTGGATGCTTGACTTAAAGTCAGTAAGCAAGAAGAACTTTACCCACCATATACACGAACCAGAAAGCCCAGTGCCATTACCTCATTCTTTATCCTCTTTGTCTCATTGTTCTCACAACTAAATTTCAAATAGTTTCACTGAAAGGGATGGAACAGTTATTCCTCTTTAATGAAATATAGAAGGCTGCTGTTTGTGCATATGGATATAATTTGATCTCCGAGATCATAGTCCAACATCTTACAATGAATGTTCAAGGACAAAGAGGGGCCAACACATATAATGTATTAGTTTAGAATATAACCAAATGATTGTGGGCATGATGTAGAGGCTCAAGATAATGGGTTGAGAGCTCTAAGTATGGGTTTTTCACAACTAGATGTGAGCTGAATGATAGACTACAGCAGTCCATGATGTTCTTAGTGCACTGGTCAAAAAAATTCATGTATCATTCATAAACTCTCTTATGTCAATGTCATTCTCAAACACAAATTAAGCATAAATACAAGGAGGTAAGTTTACTTTTCTAGTGTACTGCTGATATCCTGGGCCATGAAGTTTTTGGATAGAATAAGAGTACAGCCTCACAAGAGGAGTGACTCAGCATTTGATTTTCCAGTGCTCAGTTGTGCAGTTGATTTGTTTCAGAGTTCTAACCCACGCCACACTGAGTTGTTTTTCCTCATTCGGAAGTAAAAAGCAAACAGGACTTTTTGTGTTTTCAGAAATGTGCATTGGTGAACATTGCTGCTTTGTCACATTTCTAATGTCCATGTCATACTATTGGTTCATTATTAGATTGTTATAACCTAAAACACAAGGTACTTTTTATAAATACTTACGATTAACTATCTTCTCATTCTATAGTAGTAAAAAAAATTCCATTGTAGAATTATAGTAGTAAAAAAAATTCCATTGTAGAATTTTCTAAGTGTATGCATCTTTGTTAGGTCATTGTGTTAGTTGACCTTTTATTCCCTTAAGGTCCTGTAAAGATTTTATTTCATTATAGAGTATATTTATCTAACAATGAAAAAAAAGAAAACAAAAAACTAAACTAAAAATCAAAACCCCATCTTCATATGTTGATAAATATGTTATAAAAGACCAAACAGATTTGGTGTAATATGTAGAACTTTATTTTAATTAATTCAAATGTTCATAGAAGCCTAGTACCTGCCAGGTATTGTACAGGATTGTAGACATTAGGTTGATAAAGCCGACCCTTTTATGAAGCTGATTATTTTAGTGGAGGAGATGCAAAATGTGATGGGAAATAGTGATAGATAATGGATGATTGGGTAGAAGTTCATCTAATTTGGAGGTTATTTCTGAATAGTTTGCATTTAAACAAATGCTTTCTCTTTAAGAAGGTGTCAACTATGCAAAGAACTAAGAACATTCTAGGCAGGAGGGAACTGCAAATGCAAGCAGGAAGGAAGAAGCTTGGTTAAGAATAGAAAGTCCCCAACTTGACTGAAGCTTAGTGAACCAGAGAAGTGGAGTAGATCATGTAGGACATTGTAGATCATGAAATGGAATTTAGCTTTCTTTTTTCTTTCTGGATAGCCAATAGCTTTTGAGTAAGTTTGTTCAATTATTAAACAATTCTAACCATACTTTGACACAGTCCATATTTCTCGCTGCCTAGTGTTTAAGAGAATATTGTGAGAAACTGTTAGATGTTTGGACAGGATATTGGTTTACTCTATAGAGTTTTATCTGATGTATGTACAAACAAAATACTTTGAGTATTTGTTCTTAGTGAACTGTTAGTTTAGTTCTTCTAAACCACTTGTTGATGCATCCCTTATAGTTTTCAGGAATTAGAGTTCAGTTGAGCATTCTATAATTTCTAGAATTTGTTTATGAAGTTTGAGTAAAATATTTTCACATCTTCAAATTTCTTTCATTCCCCTTGATCACACAAAGATGGCCACAAATTTTTCTTAAACTTACTTTGGTTCAATATTTGGTAATATAATTCACTCTACTTTGAGTAACTGGATGCTTTTACACTGCAAATACATAGTATTTTCTAGTTCATTATGATTTGTTTGGAAACTCTTTTCCTCAGAGGTAAGAAGATTGTGTTCTCATCTGGCAACTTAATGTGTCCTGATAGCTCACTTTGTGCCTAGGCCAGTACTGTGTCACCTTACTCTAACCACAATTAACATCTGATGCCAGACAAAAGTCCTTTATAAAGAGAGCAATATGCTTTTCTATTTACATTTATAGATGTTTTGTTTGAAGAAACAAGGTTCCTAAATTCCTAGATTGTGTGTCTTCAGAAAAAAACAAGTAAAGTAGATTTTTATTTATTTATTTTTTTTGTCTTCTGCTGCTCACAGTGACAACTCATAATATGGAGAAATTAAAAGAAGAAAAAAAGCATTTTGCTTCCTTTTCAGAATAAAGAGCAGATCATGATACAGGCATGTTGACTTAATCTCATATGTAACCAGTTGAAGGTACTATGCAAAAGAACTTATTCTTTCTTACCTTTGTGGTTTGCTTTTGTAATACAAATCTTAAAAGATTTGAATGTCTGTCGTCTCATTGGGAGCTAAGAATGAAGGTGACCAGACTGTAATTCTAAATAAACAATTCTCTTTTAAATAAAACTATTTTGTACTTCTCTTCAATGTGAATGGACACCACTTCTTCCTTTACCATCTCACATCTAATTGTGAAAACGTATCTCAAGGATTCTCCATATCTGATTTTCACATTTTTCCTAGAGAGCATCTGTGTCCTGCAGGTGCTTTTGAACATGTTTTCTTTTTTTCTTTTTTCTGTCTGAGGACAGTTGGTGTTATGTTCACTGGGGACATCGACATTACATTCCTGTGGTATGAGAAGTGTGGTGCATCACCAAAGCAAGGATCTTTGGGATGGCTATTCTAGCTGTGTAACTTTCTGGTGCTGTGGTGCCTGTGAAGTTCTAAAGGCAGTTGTAATGAACATTCTAGGCACGGAGAGTGATGTGAATAAAATGGGCTTCCTGAAAAGGCTTCTGAACATGGCATATTTCCCATGATTTTCTGTAATTACAGAATGCTCTTTGAATGATACAAAGCCTTCTGAAAATGATTGTGAGGGGCATAAAAATAAATGTGACACAATGCTTGCTTTATTTTTTCTCTAGTATATATAATAGAAGGAAACATGGAATATGAGGCATCTGAGGAGGCTGAACTAATATATGACTAAAACTAAAATTTTTCAAACTGGGAAAATCACCTTGTAAGGCAGGAGGAGAAAAAGGCCTAGTTACTTATATCTGAGGTTGCTGAATTAGAAATATTTCTGAGTTGTATGCTGACACCAGAGTGGCTAAAGCAGAACAGATTAAAGGCAGGGTATTATTTGCTTAAGTAAGAAAGAATTAACCCCATATAGTCAGTATTAAGAAAGCCAGGAACTATAACAAGAATATCCTCAGCCTGAGATTTTAGTTGATCTTAGCTAAATAAATCACATGCATTATTAATACATTAACAAATGAAAGCTATTATCTGCCTTAGGAATAAAAGGTGAGACTGATGGAGTCGCACAAGGAAACAATGGGTCATTATCCTAAACGAGGAAATGTTTCCCAACCCTACCTGCATATCAAAATCACCTTAGGTAAAGGGAAATTCATTCCCTAGTAAGAGAGTCATTGCTGTTTACTTTTGAATATCTAGAAAATTCTAAGTTCTGGTGTTTTTGAATAATCGTTCTAAAGTTGAATATTCTGGTTCCATTTATAAAAGGGTAATATATCTGGGAATTGTGTCATGGGTTCTACCATTTTGTATTCTTAGTGCCTTTGCTAAGAATAAATGATAATGGAATGAACAAACAGGTGGTCTTAAGCCATGAAGGGGCATGAGTGCTATTCAGAAACTTAAAGACCAGTGACTCAGTATCAGGTGCAGAAAGCAGGTAGTAGCCCAACCAGCAGTCGAGAGCCTGGGTGGTGAAGGCATCTTTCTAGAACCGGACTCTAAAACAGAACGCCTGGGCAGTGATAGACGTTCAGGATGTCTTCTGTGCAGGCAAACATAACTACCTGCTTAAAAGGGAAGGCTCCCTTTAAGCCTATGCAAATTTTCCCCAGGCATTTTGAGAATAGGAAGGCTGCTGGTGTCTGCTTTCCCTCCTGTCCTAGATCTTGCATCTTTACTTACCTTTTGGGGGACAACCACCATGACTGATGTGCCCCTGCTGGCTTTTCCTACCTCTGAAGCCCATAGCCACTTGCATAGCAAAAGTGACCTTGGGAATGTATGATCTTTCTCTCACGGTGAGGAGGGAGGTGTGTTGAGGAAAGAGGTGATCTAGAATTGGAACTAGAGTTGGAAAGAAAGGTATTGACTTAGAGTCAGTGGGCACCACTTTATCCACAGAATGCCAGGCGCACTGTATTCAGTACTGGTGATACAGTCCCCTGCAGGGATGGCCCCTGCCCTCATGGAGCTTACAGATTGACCATGTGTAGCAGAGTTAAGCTCAGGTCTCAACTTAAGTGGCTTCATCTATATAAAATTGGCATAATGACAGTGCCACATGGTAATACAAAAATGTGTATGAAGCACCTAGTCTAGCATCTGACTCATAACAATCAGTGTGTTTTTTTTTATTTAAAATTTTTTTCCTTATAGCAGCCTGAAACTTAATAGTCAATGTAGAAACTTTGGTTTGAATACAGTGGACAGATGGTCAGCTTCAGATTCCTTGAACATGTAATCAGCACTCCAGCGCCACCTTTGTCATCTAGCACTCCCTCTTTATTCCACTGCATGATTCCTTTTGGTGATGATTTCATTTCTCCAAGGTTGTTCTTGATGTTCTTTGTAACCTAGTTCCACCCACATACCATATGCTGGAGAGTGGTGGTGCAGGGGTGAGGCGCTGAGATTTGTTCTGCATCCTGCGCCTGCCCTGGGCTGGACGTGTCTGTATATAGATAGGAATGAGCAGCAGGAATCTCTAATGTCAGGCAGAGGGAATAAGCAGGTTCCTTTCCTCTGTTTGGGAGTGTACAGATGACATGGCACTGCTCTCAAAACCCTTCACATAGATGCAATGACTCCAGAACTCCACCTTCCATCTAGCTCGCTCAGAACTTCCTGGGATTCTAGGACTTTCTTCAAAGCCAGCCTGGAGGGTGCCAGGGCCCTACAGCTGCCTTTGTGACTGACTGTATAGGCGCCAGCATCCACCTGACTTGGTTCAAAGCCACACCCACCTTGTATAAGCAAGCCCATAATCACTAGGAAGCCTTTGTTTCTAAAACTTTCAAACAAATGCTACATAAAAATCACCCTCTCTTCTAATGGGAACTTCTAAAGGGAAGAATAAGTGGGAATGTCATTCCTTCTGTTGCTTAGGAAAAAGATTTCGGAGTCATTCTTATTTTTTTCTTTCCTACTCCAGTTAAGTAGGACATCTTTTACTGTTTCTTGAGGTATTTTGTCCATGTTTGTTAATTTAATGTTTATTTTTCTGTTATCACTACTAGATGGTAAGCTCTATGATGACAGGAATTTTGTATGTTTTCTCATCAATTAGTGCATTATCGTTTGGCATAAAATCATTCTTTGTAAGGATCCATGTCAAAGGAAGAGTTTAGCCCTTTGGATAAACCAGAAAGTATATGTAAATTATCTAGGAGACCATCTCCGTTTCTCTGCTATACATTTTGAATCATAGGAAATTTTTCTTTCATGTTCTTCAGCAGCATTACAAACTATCTTCAAATTCTAGGGCACCATTCTGTGAAATTCCCCCAAAGGAAAGTTTCTAAATTCTTTCCACAAGAAAAAAAAATTCAAGCTGACTTTCAAAAACAAGGTTCAAAGCTTGTATAGAAAGCTATGATGCTGATACCTGGAGATGACTTCTTGATAAATGTTTCTGAGCACCTGGTTGCCAATCACCAGCATGAGATTCAGCAAGGGTGGATATTAAAGAACAGACTCCCAGGACCCGTGCCTGATTGTTGGAGAACCGCTTCATAGTCGTGCTTTGTACGTTGCTCTCGCTAAAACATTCACAGCAGCAGCAGCTTCCCATTTTACCAGCAGTCTGAGAATGTACTGAATAACCAGTAAGCAGCCCATGAAGTCAGGTGTTGGGCTTAGAAAAATCACACCATTCTTATCTTCGTTGTCAAAGATCCATAGGTTGATTGAACATACCAGTACTGGAGGGATTAGATTGAAAATATTGAACCTATACCTGAACAGGAAGTCAGGTATTTTTATACCCCAAGTGGATGAAGAGGGTTGAGCTGGTGGTAAGGATTGTGGTTCACTATGTAAAGAAAAAAAAAGATAATACTTTAGCTAGACATACCAGAACTGTGATTCAGGAGGGGCAGAGGGTCATGACTGAAAATTAGAAACTATTTTTGAAAAGTTCAACTTGATTATGCATCTATTTGTTATTAATTTTATATTCATAAATCTACATAGGGAATTACTTCAAAACAGAATTTGGAGAAGTATGATACTGAATATATAAATCACACAAGTACCTAGCATCTGTGTTTAATTCACTTAGGATATTGACTTGTGTTATACCAGGAACTAAACATGATTGAATTGTGTAATTAAATTGATTTTAGTGATAGAAAAAGATTAATATTTATATTTTTTCCTTATACTCTAAGTGCTCAAAATTTTCCATTATTCTAATTAAGTATAGGAAAGGAAGAATATTATCAAACTGTAAATTGACATTTTTATTAAAACTTATGAGTAGTTCTCAGCTAAGGCATTAAAATCCATGGACCCAAGCAAAACTTATAAGACTTGTAGTCAAGACTATTGTGTTTTCCATTACTTGAGCATGGCATAGGATAAAACATGACTCTTGAAAGAAGAAAACTCTTTTTGTAGACTATTTTAAAGTTAATATGAATTATTCGAATAATTTTTAATGAAGGAAGCGTATTAATCTAAGAAATGAAAGACTGAATGACATTCACATTTTTACTAAGCCTATTAAGCCAGGGTGCTTTTATTTTTCAAACATTCCTCCCTCCTCACTTATATAAGGGTCATTATGTTTGTCTTAAATTTTCCGGGTGGTATCTAGACAGCACTTAAAGCTTACTTATTGTTTCAAATTCATAAAATATGGCTTTTTATTATCAGCTCAAACTCAGCTGCATATAATGATGACAGATGTGTTCTTTCCTTTGTTACAGTGCCTCAGGGTCTCCACCTGATTCCATAAGATACCGGGAACCCTGAAAACAGATCCTAATAATTTAGCCTGACTGGAATGCACATCAGTGTGGAGTTTTGGCACCTGAACAGAAGAACAGCCTTGAGTGAGTGTTTTTTTCTTTCTGTTCTTAAGTCGCATTGAAGTATATTGCATTATTACCTGTAAGTTTCAGATGTGCTTCATTATAAAAGATATGCTTTATTTTTTCTTATAGAGTTAAAAAATTAAAACCCCCAAATAAGAAAAGTTTCAGTCTTCCTCTCTGGGAGACAATATTAGACTTGAAGTGGTTGGGGGCGGGGCATTGTAAAACTGCATTTGAATAGCTGGTATTTATGGTTTTTACTTAGGGATATATGTTACTAGACAAGAGAGCAAATCTTTTCAAAGATGTTTTTTACGTCTTATATGAGATTGAGAAAAATCAATTATCAGTCATATTAAAGAACTAAATCACCAAAAATGGTAGTTTGGAAGAAGAGGGAAATTATTAGGGACTAGAGCCTACAAGTCATAATTTGTTGCTCTGTTATGCTTGAAAGTTACTGACACAAACCAAAACTAAAGCATTTCTACCCAACTAATTTAGTAAAGATTAACAGGTTGGAGTTCTCCAGTAGAATCAGGTTTTCTCGTTGATGGGGATGAAACTGAGCATGGCATTTGAAATGAGGTCTAGGGCATTGATCTATGCTTTTGTCTTGTAAGATATATCTTATGATTTCCTTCTAAATGTGGCACATGGGTCTTAATTACATAGTGTTTCATATAATATCTTTTTATCAGTATTTGAGTGTCTTGTCAGGATAGAATCCTGAAAATTATTGACAAAGTATTCCTTCTGGGATTTTCGGAAGAGGAATGTTTCTTTGATAACAGTGCTTCCATAGGATGGTCAGATACAAATTAAATCATTTTATCAGGAAGAGTACAAGGATTTCTGTTTATAGAGATTAATTAACTTACTTCTGAACAGCTAATTCTGAGGTCATATTAAATATACACGTCATGAAATTGTTTCTTGAATACCTTTTCCTTTTCAAACATATACAGGTCCATGAATGAGAAGTATGTGAGAATATATATTGTGAGAGAATGTTTTACAGTATTTTTTATTTAGATTTGATCACATAAGGTATCTTGGTCAATATGACTGACTGAGAATACTAACTTCAAGCCAGTTCGACAATAAGAGGCAGAGATAAGGGAGCCAATAAGAGGCAGAGACAAGGGAGCCAGATGAGCTCTAAGCGAGACTCCATTGTCCCAAGTGCAGGCTGGGAAAGCCCCTTTCAGAGAAGAGGATGGAGCAAGCAAACCTATGCTCAGGGAGAGAGGTTTTTAAGGGGAAGTTTCAGCAAGTGGGGTCCTGATAAGGTCACCTGACATACTGTTGATAAGCAGGGTAGGAGTTGGAATGTCTTAACCAGGAGGTCTATCCTTGACGAGAGGGGTTGAACAACATCTGATCTTGTTTTAGACTGCAAAATATTCCAATTTTCATGCTTAGCTGGAATGTGACAAATTTTGTTTTTTTGTTTTCTTTTTGTCTCCTGTCTCACTAACCAGTTTTCAGTACTGTCATTATAGTGGAATGGGACTTGGAAATGGAGCACTCATTATATACTCATGTCTGAAGACGTAAAATTGTTGACTGTCTGAATGTAAGGAAGTACCTAAATTCTTATAGAGGTGAGCCATGCAATTTGCATGTGTCAGTGGGTTGATACTCGTAATAAACATTTTAGGATTTAGCTTCCATTAAACTAGAAACTTGAGAAATTTGTTGGGTGTCCGGTTTCCCTAAGTATTTTGTGGCTTATATAAGTAGATAAAAATGAAGAAAATTCATTCTCTAACCTAAATTCTATTTGGTGGACTTTAGGATATTTATCTAAAATTCTATAGTTTTAGTACATTCTCTGGCATAAAAGTTGTTCACAGCCCTGTAAGTGCCAATGTTGAAAATATTGGTGAAGACATGGGTGAACTGCTGCAGACTCACTGAAGCAACATGTTTATACCCCAAGCTTATTTCTAACTAAAGTGGGGACTTCTTGGATTTAAAGTTTATCTATTACATATATCATATCTTAAAATGGTATATTTTAGTACAAATTTTAGCATTATTAAATAATTTACCTAGATGACATTTATGAGAATGATAAAATATTATTTTTGTCACCATATTGTGACCCTGCAGTTCTGTTTTTAGTATTGGCAAAATAAGATTTTCTATTCATTAAACTATGGGAAATATGTGTCAGCAAGAAAGTATTCTGTGAACCATGAAGGAAGATGTCAAAATTCACACCATTGCCTAGTAAAGCATTTTCTTCAAACATGTTCCCCAAAGGTCTACAGTCTGGTTTTGTTTTGTTTTGTTTGTTTATTTCCTGTTACTTGGTAATATAATTACACATTGAAATTAATCCTTTAACATAATTATGATAGATACGCATTAGCAATATGGAGGATGTAATTATGAAAATATTACTATTTTTTCTCTCAATTAAATCTTGTTCCTAAAACTAACACTAACTGCTACAGGGTAGAAGTGTATCCTGATAGGCTGCTTGATAAAGGTACGAGGAATTGTTACAGCTCTCTGGGATAAACCAAGTGGATACTCTGGAAGTATTTCAGGCAGATTTATTACATATAGGCTCAGCAGGAATCCTTCCCCAAAGGCTGAGCACAGGCTTCAGGTTAGGGTACACTTATATAGGTTGGAAGAAGTGCAGGAGAAGGGAGGTGTAAATTAGAACACAAATTACAAGTGGAACACAAGTTAGTCATTTGTAAATTCTTCACATAGGCAATACACACAGGATTGAATTTGTGAGACGCATATTTGCAACACACACAAGATTCCATTTGCTGGCAATTAAGGAGGTTCTTTATCTTATCAGTTGTCCCTGGCATCCCAGTGAGCTCAGACTGCAGGATGTTTTATAGCTCTGCTAGTCTGGTGGTTTCACAGCTGTCTTCATGGCTACTGGAAGCAGTGGGAAGGCTTTTTCCTTCACAGAATGATAACCAGTTTCATTGTTTTGCTGTGTATGAATTAAAGTTTTCAAAGTAAAGCATATTTAGATGTTACAGGCTAGCTTATAATTTAGAAAAATCAAAATCAATGTATTCTATGGATGTGTCCAATAAATATTTTAAATTATAGGCATTTTTTCATATTTTTATCTTATATTTGATTTAGTTTTCAAAGTCAAGCATATCTGTGGACATTAATCTTAAAATTAGATATAGTATTTAATAGAATGGAAAATACATTTCAGAATACCTGTAGTGTTGCTATAGTATCTGTCATAAAGTTTCTTAGAGTTAATTATTCTTTATATGGATAATCACCGTACTGAAAGAAGCTATTAGGTTTATATTAGGAAAACAATAGACACTCAGAAGCCTGTGAATTTAAGACGAGAAATGTGCTATGAGTACTTTAAGGCTAAATGAAACTCGGGAAGAAGGGATAGAGGTATGGTTGACCAGCAGGTTAATTACCTCAAATGATTATTTACACAAAATGAATTTTATGGAAATCTTAGAGGCATGGTGGTTGTTTTCTAGACTATAAAGATACTCAAACCTGAAACTCTCCTCCTATAACTTTTCCTGAAGCCCTGGAAAAGAATGTTTAGAAAAGCAAAGGCAATAAGCTGACTGTAATTATCTTTCAAATCAGAATAGGCTCTGCTTTTGTAAGCTTGTAATTGACCTTTGTAATGTTCTTTTACTATGTGAGAGACTTCATGGATTTTCTTGGTTGTTTTTTAGAAAACATAGCCTTTCAGTTTGTTATGCTGTTTACTGTATATTTGTTATAGTTGCTAGAGTAAATAATGTGTGCAATCATAAAATTAAATTAGAATTGGTATTTATGATGTATAATTCTGATATAAAATGTCCTACTTAGCTTTGTCAAATGAAATATTCCAAGCATACCCATCATACTTAAATCTCATAAGTCTTTCTAAATTGTTATTTTTCAAAACTTGTGAATGATTGTGCTTTGTATATTTCAAATGCCTTTTATGTAATTTGTAAACTGAATTACATGTGTTCTCATTAGCTCCCTCTGAATGCTACATATTTAATGTTCAGCTTTCCTCATTTGTGGAATCAAATGGTCAAGAGAATGTGGTGGGTGGTACTGAGGGGACTGCTTAGCTGAATGACAGATCTCTGGGGGAATAATCACCTGTAGGTGATTGACCTGGAGCTTGATCAAAGCAATATGCTTATAACCTACTTTTACTGGAAAACAAGTTAACATTTAGTCATTCTAACAGTACATGTTTTTACTCTCCTCATTTCCACATTTTGTTTTTTGATGTCTTGCTTTTAACTGGCATTTCATTCATTTTATAGAACTTCCTTTAGTATTTTTTGTAAAGCTGGTTTTCTGGTGATGAATTCCTTTAACTTTTGCCTGTTTGAAAAACTCTATCATCTTTTTTCAATACTAGTTGATGATTTAGAAGGATAGATTATCCTTGGTTTGAGGTCCCTTTCTTTCAGCTCTTTGAATATATCATACCATTCCCTTTGGGTCTATAAAGTTTCAGCTGAGAAATCTGCTGACAGTCTTGTGAGGACTCCCTTGTATATAACTTGTTTTTCTCTAGCTGCTTTCAGGATTTTTTTCTTTATCTTGTATTTTCACCATTTCAGTAATGATGTATCTTTGTATAGGTCAGTTTGTATTTCTTTTGCTGGAACTCTGAGCTCCTGGGATCTGGAGATTCCTTTCTTGGGTTAGGGAAAAATCTCAGCTATTATTTCTTTAACTGTCATTTTTCCTCCCCTTCTTTCTCTTCCCCTTTTGGTACCCCTATTATAAGTATGTTGTTCCTCTTGATGTTATCCCATAGGTCTCATATGATGTCTTTACTATTCCATTCTTTTTGCTGGTCTGCTTGAGTGCATTTTGCTACCCTATCTTCTGACTACTGATTCTGTTGGAGACTATGTCCACCCTACTGCTGAACCCTTCTGTTGTATTCTTTAGCTCCATAATTCTATTTGGTACTGCCTCATGTTTTCTCTATTCTTTGTTGTAGTTCTTTTGTTCATCCATTATTTCCCAGAGTTTAGTTAGTATTATTAAAACTATTTAAAGTCTTCATAAAGTTGTTTGTGTTACATTTAGATTTTCTCCTGGGGAGGGTGTGTGTGTGTGTGTCCATCATTCCACATGTATTTGTTTCTTTGATCTGTTTGGCATTCTGTTTATTTCTGTGGGTTTTTCCTGATGTAAAGACTGTGTGTTAGGTATCAAGATGCACAAACTAGAGCTAGGTGTTAGTATGGAAAACTGTACTTCCTTTACTTGTGTGATATCAACACTTGTACTCTTTTAAATTTCTAGGATGTGAAAGTCTAGCCTACAGGGTTTGAGTTGACATAAAGAATGCAGAGATTTCCCCTGGAGTCACAGGCATGAAAAACAAAGCCCAAAGAGAGAGTTCCAAGAGTTTTAGGTCCAAGCCACAGTACCAAGAAACCCACAGAAGAGAACTGGAAACTGTTCTTGTAGAATACACTCCCTTGTGAAAGTCCTGTCAGTCCTCCAGAGGAGTGGCAGTCCCAGCAGTGGGAGGTAGACAAGCCCTGAGTCCTGGGGGTGAGTTTTTAGGAGAGTACCAAGCAGATAGGAAGCCTGCTAGCTACAGCTGCAGACTGGAAGGAGCTGCAATTTTGATGGAGCTCATACAATTACTTTCTCCATGAGAGAGGTAGAATGAAATGCTCCTTGTGGGGAATAGTCAACTGTTAGCTCAGGTATGCCTACTTGGCTGTGTCTCTGGGTGTTCTCAGAAAGCCTGCTGTAACCTCCAGTAGTTCCACAGCATTAGGCTAATTGCAGAGAGGGTGACCACTTCCCACCAAGGACTTTCCTACAGTGGTGGCCTTCACTATAGGCCGTAAGAAAGCAGAGATTCCGTGCACAGAGACTAGACCTCTTTCCACCTCACATTGAGGCTCCAGGCTCAGTGGCTGAAAGTCAGTTCCTAGGTATGGGAGCACTCACTCTGGGAAAAATCCCTTTAGCTCTTGGAGAGTGTTGGTTTCACTGGTTTCTCCATGCAGTCCCAAGGTCTCCAAAGAGGGTGGTGTGGCATCGAGACAGATCAACTTCTCCTGCTTTTTAAGGAGATATGTGTCTTCTCTCTGTGAAGATTTGCTCCTGTTTCTATTCAAAGATTTGTAGTTACCAAATAGGTGGAGGCTATGGTTGTGCTGTGAAGAGAAGGCAAGCTTAAGATCTTAACAGTCCACCATGTTAGGATCAGATCCTAGAATCCCTTACTTTAGAAAGGGCACTAAAAATGTGAAGAATTATGATTATTGGTACAAACAAAATTCTCCGCTGTCACCCTTCTGGGAATAATATTTGACCCATTTTCAGGGATGAGAGGGTTAAGCATTTGAGAGAAATGGAATGATGCATATTTAAATGACTCAAACCAGAACCATAATAAAGCTAGTTGAAGACTTTAGCTAAGATATTTTAGGTTAGTTTTGCTTTTTTTCCTTTAAGTGTTCATATATATGGCAGAACCAAAAACTGTTAGATTTTTTTTGAGCCTTTTAATATTGAGTTTTATGCTACAGAGAAATTATCTCATTTGAGTTTTAGACTGCTCCACTAGATGATTGTTGAATGTCTTAAACTGGTCCATTTGCTACTGACAAAGATTGTCTCTTTGTACAGATTCTAGCACAGCTTTTAGTAGCTTAAGGCTATGATACTAGGATGACCCTATTACCTCCTAAAAATGATCACCTGGAAAGGATTGCAGTTACACATCCCTTCTCTGACCTTTAAGATGTAACTCTACTACCAAAAATTGTCTCCTTAAAGTCCTGGGACCAGTCTCTTTGAAAGGCAAAAACCAGAAAGACAGCTTCTACACTCTTGTTTCCCAGACTCCAAGGAGGCAGGGCAAGAGCTGATCTTCAATGCGCACCTTGCTCCAGTGTGCTTTGCACCAGCACACTTCCTGGCACAAAGGTATGAGAAGTTTATTTTCTTTGTATGAGCGCTAAATAGCAAACCCAGATGGCTTAGTCACATGTACAAATAATCCCTGCCCCTCCCAGCTCCTGCCCCTCCCAGCTTCCGCCCTTTAGTACCTTGCCTTTAGCACACCCTGGATTATCTTCTGTTTTAGTGAATTTGAACTCAGATGGTCTCCTCTATTGCAATAGTTATTACTGTATAAAATCAGTCTCTATTGCTTTTAACTTATACAGTGTCTATTTTTGACAATACATTCGTTAAAAATCATTGATATTTCTGTAGCATTTTACCAAAAGGGAACCATTTATTTCAACTATTACAATGAAGACATTGAACCCCATTACATGTCTAATACTTACGATTCAATAGAAACTGAGTAGACTCTGTTGGGGAGAGTTGTCTATAGAAATATTTTTGAATTAGATATGATCTAAAAATCAATGTAGAAGCATGAATTTATTTTGCTGGAACATTTCTGTGTTATCAGACCTTTGAGGGAAAACACCCTACTCTATGGATCCCTGCACATATCCTAGCACTATACTTTAAAAAGAAAATAATTACAATAAATATTTGTTGGTAAGATGTGCTATTGACAATATGTTCTTATTTTGGAGAAAGTGTTATCTCAAAACAGTTTGGAAGAGTGAAATATAATACTTAATGTTTAAAAAAATCTCTTGCACCATGCTCGTAAGATTAGTTCCATTAGCATCTTTAAAAAGTATTGTAAAAGAACTCTTTATTAATAAATTCAGACTCACAATTCCCTTAGAATTAATGTAATCAGTTTGGGGAAGATAAGAGTTGAGGAAATATTGCAATTTATGAGATGAAAACTCTCAATCTTGATTTCACACTTGTCAATCATATACACGTCGGTTGTTCTTATATCCTAAAGTTACTTTTAAAAGTTGTAAAGAAAAAATGTCTATTATGAAGTAGGCCATGTGAATGCACCTCCCCTAAAAACTGTAACTTATGGAATGATAGAAATTTGCTTTACTCTTGCTATCCAAACAGCTCTCCCTATCCCTTGGTATCTCTCAGAATAATGACCTGAGAAAACAGTTCTTTGTGAGTCGATTTTTCTTTAATATTCATACTGCACTTATAAGATGCTATGGTAGCAAGGCTATCACACTGTATCTTATTTTTCCCTTTTCTCATTTTTCCTTTCTAAAATCTGCTTTTTCCAGTATGGATAAAAATCAGGGGCTTTAGATTAGAGCCATGGCTTTGCCCTACACAATTAGAGTCAATCCGTAGAGTTGCTAATATATAATCTGCATAGGATTTGATCCCAGCACCCTTTGCAGTCAGAAATGAATGAGGGCCTCTCCATTTGTTCATTAGGGATATTTTCAGATTAGAAATTAAAACTCACATGCCCCGGTGGCCAGTGGTTTTCCACTGTGGCACACTCAAATATATCCCGACGTCCCCAGTTCAAGACTCTGGGTCAGGGTAATAACCACGTTGAACAATAAGTAAAATTATTTTTCACAAGGTTACTCCTCCTGTCTTCCTCCTCTGTTTGCCTGACTGCCTTCTCAACTATATTCCTGCCTGCACCTCTCAAGAAAAAAAAAATTTTATATAGCGTTTGTGTGACGGACTTTCCCTGTGAACTTTTAGAATTGAACTTGAATAATAGAAGCATTTACTTTAAAAATCCCTTACTTTATTATCTAAAAGGGCAACAGCTATTCTTAAAATCCACATTTGATCATTCTAAACTCTTATGTAATCTACCTGGATAGAATTTGTGTCTCATGAAAGTTATCTTTCAGCAAGTGGTGTAGAGAACTAAAATGTGTCCTGTCACATCCCTATAACTTTGACTAAAGGAGTCCTTAAATCTTGTTTTGCTATAGTTTGAATAAATGTTTTCAAAACCCTTTTAACCATCATGAGTTTCTCATTCCTCCCCCAAATCAAAGTGTACATAAGAGGTTTAGTTTCTAGGAAAAGATGGGAACAGAAAGGAGAGCCCTGCTACCACTTAGCTAGAGCAGAGAGAGATTTCTACTCCTCTGAGCGGGTAGGTTCAACCCCATTGACAGCTTGAAGAAATTTCAGAAGGTGGACCTTCGGGCCCTACCCTCTTAAGAATGAGGAGGATGAAATCTCTCAGGGGAAGACACAGTTAAGGGCAAGTGTTGGGTTTACTTCTTGTCCCCAATCCCTGTTGAGCTATGACTCACTCATGCTCTCAAGTCCTGGTTGCCTTATTATAATTCAGCTGAAGACATCTTCCTATATGTACTCTTTACAAAGCTTTTGTCTGAGGTATGTTTCCAGTTCCGAGTCGTTTCTCGTTCAGGCGTCCAGGAACCCTGAAGAAGCTACCAGACCACTGGAGTCGGTAACATAGCCTTGCTGATTTCCAATCTGCGTGTGTTTTTAACTTGCAACCATGTACACTCAAAAATGAAGGAGGATCTAATAAATTCTTTATTTTTATTTTTTATTAGAAAATAGAATTGTATGTCTCGTGGTCTTCTGGTTTGTTTGACTTTGGCACAGTTCACATAGATTCCAAGGCTTACTGTTCAAGTACCAGGCCCAAGGGAAAGAAAGATGAATAACTAAATAATATATACTGTTTTCTCTCTCTCTCATCCTACATGTCTGCTTATTGTATTTCATTGTTAATAATTTTTTAATATTATAATTTCTCAGAAACTTTTGAAATCCTGAATCTTATAAAAGTATCACAAATATGACATTTCATGTTTAGTAAAATAATTTTTTTGTGGTAACATGTTATTGAGATTACTGACTTAGCTTAAATTTTTCCAATGTATGTTTAATCCTTTTTAATGGAACCTACCTGGATTCTCTTATCTCTTTTTGCAGTCTTTATTATTTTAACTTTGAATCAAGAATAAATTTAGTAGGTAGAAAATGATGTGTGTTTTTATTGATTTTTCAGAGCAGCGTAGTTGTTGTTTGATGCTATAGCATAATTCAGTAGATTGTAGATCCCTAGTATTAGTTTTATTATAGATTTTGAAAATGTATGAATGAACATTTCATGCTCCATCACGTCCGTTCCTCTATTTTGATGTTGAGTTAATCTTTTACTCATTTTTCAGTCATTTATAATATACTGACTTATTTAGTAATGCATTTATTATAACTGCTAGTACATTTTATTTTATCTTATTAATAAATGAGACTTTTTTAATATCACCTCTCATCTTACAGAGAAATTTTTACATATTAAGGAACTCCATATTTCATAGTGACATGTTTTCCAAATTCTCATTTTTATTATAAAATGTACATCTTATCATTAACAAATATCAGTTTTTTCTGTTGAAATGACTGATTAGTTTTATTCATTTTCTATGTAATCTTTGCCAAATACTCATGTCTTAATTGTTTGTTTTTCAATCATTCTTTCAAGTGAAAGTGGGGTTCTGTGAACAAATGATCATTTCTACTGATAAGCTATTATACAAGTTCATTTCTGTAAGACAATTATCTTTTGGTATATTTTAGAAGTGCTTTATTGCTTCTCATTTCACAGAGTGAAAAGAAAGTGTACTCAGTACTCAATTTCAATTAAAGTGTTCATTGTTATTGTTTGATCAGGGAATTCTTAAGTGAAATTCCCTTTTTTTTTTTAACTGAATGTGAAGTAAAGACTATATGGCTACTGGTAGAGTGATTGCCTTGATTAGAGCTAAGCTGCCAGCACTTTGATTCACCATTGCTTTTGCACCATCAGTTCAGATGTCAATACAGTGAGAAAGACAAATTTTTAGCATTACTGTGAAAGTGGACCCATGAAATGGTCTCAAGAACCTTCTGAGGTATGAAGACTACACTTAGAATCACTGGTCTAATAGGAAAGACCAGGAAACAGGCATAGTGTTTTCAATAATAAACTAACAATAATAAACTAAATAAAATCATGAAATTCAGATAGGAGAGTCTGATACACTTTTCTGAGGTGATATATAAACTCCTCTGGAAGACAAATGGAAATTAGAAGCTGTTAGGAAAATGATGGAAAAGTACGTCAGGGGAAAAAGCCTGTACAAACAATGACTTGAAAGTGAGCTGTCATGGTACTTTCATAGTTCTACAGAAAGTTCAAAGTGTCTGTAATGTGATGATATGAAATAAAGTATGTAGATAAAGATAAGAAGGAGATAAGCATGAACCAGTTGTTTAAAGGCACATGTGTTGTTTAATGACATTTAACTGAAGACCTCTTAGATAGCTATTGAAGTATTTTATGGGAGGAAGCATAGTGGCCTAAATTAAGGTGATGGTGTTGGGGTTGAAAGAAGATGGATGCCAGAAACATTGAAGAGGGTTTAATGAGATATCTTAGTGGTTGGTTGGATCTTAAGAATGAGAGGGAGACGTGTCCAAGATGACATCCTGATTACTTGTTTGGGACATATGATATAGGGAAAAGTGTAGGAGAAGAGAATTTGTAAGTTAACGAGTTTAATTTTGACGTGATTTTTCCTACACCTGCCTTAAATATTGACTTTCAAGAAAGGATCCGTGACCCTTTCTTTCCTAAAATGGTGTATCAGTAAGATCCTTGAAAATAAAGTTGTAACAAAACTTGTATTTTTTCAAAGCATCTTGGGACTTCAGTGCATTTATTAGTCTATGACAAAGACCATGGTTCAGAAAGAATCCTTCAATATTTTTTCTCAATATCTCTGAATTACTTGATCTCTGATACTTGAGATGATAATGTTGGCAGCAATCTGTACTAATAGTATCTCACATTTGGCTAGTGCTTTCTGTGAGGTAGATACTATTGTTATGCAGTTACGTAGAGCTTGTGCTTAATTGGGACTTGTGTTTGAGACCAGTAATGCTCCAGCTTTAAGTAAAGTTCTCCCTTCATGATTTTTTTCTAGGAGTCTCTGGAGGTTTTTGCATACATAATCCCAAGCAAGCTTGCTCAGGACATGTGATAGGTCATGTTCTTTGTCTCTTAATTTGCTAACTAGTCTAGATATTGCTAATCTCATTTGTCAGAAGTTGGTGTGCAAATATCTTCTCCCATTTAGTAGGATGTCTTTTTGCTTTGATGAATTTCACTGTGCAGAAGCTTTTTAGTTTGATGTAATCTCCTTTATTTAATTTGGATTTTATGCCCTTGCTATTGGAGTTGCTTCCAGAGACATTTCCTGGGTGAATGTCCTGTAGTGTTTTGGCTATGTTTTCTTCTATGTATTTTATGGTTTCCAGCTTTACATCTAAGTCTTTCATCCACATTGAATCATTTTTGTGTATGGTCTTAGGTAGCCATCTAATTTCAACCTTTTGCGTGTGACTGTGCAGTTTTCCCAGCATCATTGTAAGCTTTTGGCTTCTTTGTCAAAAATTAAATGTTCATATATTTGTGGTTTTATTCCTGGACTCTCAATTCTGTTCATTTTATTTTTATTTTTTTTATTCTAATATCAGGATGAATTGATTTTTATTACTTTGTAGTAGAGTTTGAAGTCAGGGAGCATGATGCCTCCACTTTTGCTGTTTTTATCCCAGGATTGTTTCATTGTTCTATGTTTGTTAAAGGAAAGGTACAGGCAGAAATGAAGACTAAAGTAGGTAGGTAGGCATGAGGAGAGAGGAAGAAGAAGCATTTTTATATTTTTCACTTATTGTTCCCTCCAGCCCCAGGTCTTAAATTCCGGACTTTAGGAGGGGGATGTATGTGGGACTACTCCCGTGGTATACGAGACCACTAGGCCATCAGGGCATACCCACTAGTTAACATATTTTAAATATAACATTACATAGTTTCATCAGACAAAATTTTAAGAGTCATCTATGAATCCATCAAAAGAGTAACAGTTTCTGATAGGCATTTAGTTTAAAAATATTAATCATAACATTTATTGAATACCTTGTATGTGTCAGACACTAAATTGAATATTTCTTTTCCTTTCCTTTCTTAAATGAGAAAACCCGGCTTTGCAGTAGCAGTGCCAGAATTTGCAGCATCTCATTATAAAATCCTTTTTCCAGCTCTGTTGTCATAACACAAAGCAACTGCAAAATGGAGCATTTATCTAAGACTAGTCGCTCGTGTCAGTGTTCTGAGGACCACAGAAAATGACTATGGACTGTTCTTGTGACAGCTTTGTGATAGTTTTCACTGGAGATTTGATGCAAAAATTAAAACTCCCAGAAATAAGAGATTGCTTGGGTAACCCAAATAAAACCTGTTCACGCTCTAAGATTATCAGAGGGGAGGAGCTGGCCCAAGCAACTGACTTAATAAAATTGGGTTATAGGTGGAGCGTGGAATCCTGTGGAACTCTGGGATCTTCACGTTGTTTCCTCCTTGAATGAGAGGCGTCTGTAGGTGCTTCCACTATGTGTTTATAATACAGTCATGCTTTTAGGTCTAAAAGAGAAATGAGGGACAACAATTCTAACATGGAAAATTGAACCAAGGGCACTATTCCCTGAAGGTTAATAAATCAACCTTTTTAAAAACAGGCAATGTAGTTAATTTAAATGATCACATCTGTGATTCAAATTACATCTAGCCTTACACAAAACAGCTGAGTCCAGAAGTCAAGCTGGTGATGGTTAGATACATTGTAGCAGGGAGATAATTGGTCTCAGAAGTAAAGCTTCCCAATGTGTAGTTATTCAACATTAGTTCAAGGAGTGTCTCAGGAGGAAAATCTATCTTGACATGCCATTCTTTCTGCAATGTCCTCTTGACAGTGCATGAAGACAATGACAGTTAGCAGGGGATCTAGAGAGAAAAGCTCCCTCCTGGAGTATTTGTAGAAGATTCATTCCCATGACAGACAAAGGCGATCAAGATGTGGCTTCTGCTCAGTCCACTGCCTTCAAAGCAAGCCCTGATTCAGCAGAGGAGTAAGACCATTTGAAGAGGTATCAAAAAGGGCAAACACTAAGTTGGTCCTTTCTTCCAAAATTTCCCAATCCTTGGGGTTGGAAGTCCTGAAAAATGGAGTAATTTCTCCCAGTGCTAGATTCTTGATGTCCTGAAAAGCGAGTTTCATGCACAAAAAAAGATTATTCAGAGGTGGCTTTGGTTTGAAATATTAACTAATAAAATTACTCATTTTAAAACCTGGGTTTCCCCATAAACTTGTACAACTTAATATTCTATATGTAGCATTGGTTAATTTTTATCAGACCCTTTATTAAAATTGGTTACCATTTACAAATGTAAATTGTTAGCCTCCTTTAAATATTTTAAGCTGTATTTATAAATTTAACGTTATTGATTTGCTTTTAAAGTAATCTGTCTGATTTAGCAAATTCTTTAGTAATTCTTATAAGTTTAATAAGCTTTCTTAACGTATAAAGTGAATTTTAAGATTCTGTAAATTGGTTTTCTAAGTGTAGTTCCAGGGCCATCAGCATCGCCTGGGAACTTGTTAGAAATGCAGATTCACAAGCTCTATTCCAGATCTGCTGAGTAAGACATTGGGGGTTGTGTCCAGTAGGCTATTTTTTAACAAACTCTCCAAGTGAGTCTGATTTCTGCTAAGATTTAAGAATCACTTCTTTATATGGTCCAACTCTAGGGTCAGAGGGCAAGTTTCCCTCTACCCGCTTGTATTCCTCTTGGCTGGTGGAGCAGTCCAATTAATATCAGAGGGATTAAGATTCTAGTGGAAAGAGGGAAGACTGAGGGTTTTGGAATGAGACAGGACCTAGGACCTAGGGCATCAAAGAAAGAGGAGGCTCATATGGAGAGAAGGAGACTCATATACCAGTTGTGAAGTGCATGTTTGTCCTGCCGTATATCTGGGCTTTTCTGATAAGTAGTTGGGATCTAAATCTTCATTCTTCTACCTAGTTAAGGCAGCGGTAATAGTTTCTTTTGAAGCCTACAGGTATTAATTTAGCTTGAAATAAATCACATGCCATGGTGGCATATCTTGGAAAGGCCTGTTCTGGACATCTTGGGGAGGTCTGTGTAATATTTTGTGAAAGACTACCCTTCACAATATAAGTTCAGTATCCTCAAATAATGTTCAGATAGACTGTTTTCCAAGATGATCAGAGCAAGCTTTTTCCTCTGTGTTATTTCAATATGTGGGGCTGAAGGTTGATAGAGACCCCATGGATCCTGGACAAAAGCTGATGCCCTTAACCTTGGTTAGAGAATCACCTCCAGAAACAACCTTTAATTCAAGGAAACTACTTGTCCTAAAAAAAGGCAGTGAGAGGTAAAGTTTTCTTCTATAAAGTTACCCTCTCCTGTGAACAACGCACTCTCTCTCTCATTGATATCCCAGAACCCCTTTCCCGTTCTCAGCACAGGACATGTTTTTTGGTCTGTTCCATTTACTCTAGAATTTCATAGCCATGTAAATTCTATATATGTATTTTATTATCTTTTCTACTATTCTGTCTGATGTTAATTTGTCTGCTCAATAAGTCCAGGAAGAAATTCAGAGGGATGTGAGAATTTTCTCCATGTTCCTGCAACAATATTGTATGTAACATAAAATTTCAAGTTAATATTATGTCTGAATTCCTTACTTATTACTGATTTCCCATTAAAATCATTAAACTTATGAATTAGAATGCCCTTATATATACTTTATACTTTATCAGTACTTAAAGTAGCTCATATAAAAGAGATACTATGAAAAATATAAACACTAAGAGATATGATTTCTTGTTAAAGAGTTTATCCTTTAAGGTAACCAACCATTGTAATTTTTGCTAAACAAGAGTATAGGATTTTAAATTAACCCCAGGATGTGAGGTAGATGTGATGCTTGGTACTGGTGACATTTAAGGTGAGCTTTCTTACAGTTACCATGGCACAGAACTGATAACTTTGGAAGGGGATGACCTACCTTGTGTGTGAGATAGCTCATTCCTTGATTATCAAGGGAAATTATAGTCCATAGCCTTTACCCATGTAACCCATTTGCTTAACTTTGGTTAATTTATTATATCCATGTGTTACGAATTCTTTTGTTTTTCCTATGTATCCCAGTGACAAGGGATCTCTTTTATTTAAATGGCTTCTGATTGAATTTGGTATATCACAAAAGTGGCTTGGGTTTCACTTTCCACAGAGGCCATTTCCGTAACAATGACAAGTCTGTGAAACCGCATGCACTGCACATGTGGTCAGTGAATTAAAAGGATTTGTTCTTTTGCATACACCTGCAATTACTTTTCAGTTGAGTAGAGATGCTGTTGTACTTACAAAATAACACATTTACAAGCATTACTGATTTTATTGTAGCTTTTTGCCATCATGTATTCAACTGTGGATGCTGAAAATATAGCTAAATGTAAGTGTTCACAAAATGATTGTCTGGTAAAAGGGTCCTCATTTGGAAAATGCAGTATAAGCAAATAAAAGGATGGGTGCCCTGTGTGAAATGCATTTAGTTACTTGTCTGATTAATTTTGATCCAAAGCAACACATTTTCAGCCCAAATGAAGCAGTTAGGACAGAGACTGCAAATATAAAGTGAATGTGGTATATTATCCAGGTCTAAAGATGATCCTACTCTAGCTTCAAGAATATATGTTTAGAGTGGATTTTCCAATGTAAAGTTAGTTACAGTTCTGGCTGCTTTGATTAATTTCCTATTTCCATTTATGAGACTAAGTTGCTTATTAACGCTTCCACTGCCACTACCCAGGCTGGTTCCCTGCCTTTCCTCATCAGCTTCAACCCACATATTGCCTTCCACCCATTTGCACTGTCTTTATAATGATTCCATAAAACCCTAAGTCAGATCATGTCATCTTGTGCTTTAAATCCTATAGAGGTGGAGGAGAAATTTTCCCTCATCCCTCTAGGCTCTTCTCAGGCTGGCCAAGCAATAAGTTAACATCAGATTAGTAGAGAAAAAGAACAAATTTAATGATACATGTAGAAAATTTACCTGACTCTAAATTCTAGGGTAAATAGGGTAGGCGAGAGTTTCTAATCCTTGAGTTAACGAATGGGACAGGGGCCTAGGGCATCAGTGAGAGAAAGGAAGCTGACATAAGGAGCTACAATGAGTTGGACAAAGTGGAAAGCTTCTGTAATCATCAAGAGGGTGAGACAAGTTAGACAAAGTTATTAGCCAAGGAAAAAGATTATTTCAGTGAAGGTACCTTCCCTTAATGAAAGACGTAGGGATTGTTATCTTGCAGGTTTCCTCACTAGTTGACCAGGAAATTTCAGATTGATTGGTTAAATTATGCTTTGGCAGAGGTTGAAACTGCATTTAGAATAGGCATTAAATCTTGGTAGAGCCTGGCATCGATGATTTCTTTTTGAGCTTTTTTTTTCTTAACATTTACTGAAATAACTTTGATTTACAAAATAATATAAGCCCTTATGTGCGGGTTTCCCATTCCTCAAATATATGACAACACACACGCCTACCACCAAATTACCAAAAGTCCTTCACTACTGTCCATTAGACCCCATGACCACTTAACACCACCCCGCCCCCTGCTTCCCCACTGGTATCCTCAGGTCTATTGTCATTGTCCAAGGGGTGGATTTTGTTTTTTCTGTTCCTTTGCTTTGATTCTTTATATAATTTTTTCTCCTGATTTTTTTCCTTTAGCATAGTCCCCTCTTGTTCTATCCATGTTGTCAAAAATGACAGGATTTCATCTTTTATTTTGGACTTGTTTCTTTTTAACACATCAGAACTAGGAAAGATGGGGCCCCGTTTTCTGTCACTCATTTCCTAAGACCCTTCAAAGTCATGGCAGTCTCAGAGTAGAGAGTCAACTTTATCTCGAAAAACAAGTTTAATAAATCAAGAGATCCTATGAATAGTCAGCACTGCTTATTTATCTTTCTCTGATTGGTTCTAAATTGGAAGTAGGGCCAAAAGATAGGGAATCTGTGTGTTGTGAATGAATCAACTTCTGGCCATCTAATGCTGTTTATTGCAAAAGTTACTGTTTGGCTTTCTTGATTGTTAAGTAGAGATGCCCATCTGACTCCCTACATGTCCTATTTAGAGTAGACTGACTTCCTGGGCTGATTATTGTAGATAAAGGATTTGTTTCCTGGGCATGTTACTGCTGGTTGTGAATCATACTTCTCTTTTTTATAAATGGTATGGCCATTGTTCATTTATATATTCAGTTTCATAGAGTAGGTCTTATGGAATCTCCCCATTCCTGCTGACCTTGAGGAAGAATGCTAAATCTATGCCAAGGCTACAAGCTTGGGAAAAAACAGCTATCTTGGCACTACTAATCATTTCAAATCAGATCATGACCCAAACAGCACTGTGAGGTTGATTGAGGAGACATATTTGGTATCTCACGTTCATGCCAAGGAACTCAGAATTGCCTGGCCCACTTTTTTCCTAAGATTCAAATTCCTAAATAAAGTCTAGGAAAATATTGAAAGTGACTTTTGGTGACTATAAAGATTGACTATTTTTTCAGGTAACTTTTTCTCAGATTTACATTTTGAAAACTTTGCACAGCTTTCCAGAAACTCTTAGCAATGCTGCACATGTTTTTTATTTTCTTTAAAAAAAAAAGGCTTGCAGAAGAGTCCCCAAGGGAGAGTTAACAACTGCCTTAGCATGCAGTCACATTCTGTGGCTTGGTGGGTGTCCCTGTCTGGCCGGAACACTCTTTGCATAACATAATTATAAACGAGAATGCATCTGTGGCAAGCACAAGTGTTCCAGCCAGTGCAGTTGACTATGTCGTGTCTCCTTCAGTTGAGAAGTCATGGTTGGTTAAAAATAAAATTTATTTTCCACTAAAAAAAATTCATTGCTCCTACAACCAATTTTCTATTTTGGCGTTTTTTGTTTTTGTTTTTTTTTAAGTTAAGCCATGTGGTCTCTGAGAAAGCATGAATGAACATTTTTTAATTAATTTTTAATTAAGTTTTTTTAGATTTTGGCTTTCTTGGGGAACACTTGCAGTTGTGGGCTTAGTGATTCTGCTCTTTTTTCCCTCCTTTTGCCAAGGATAATATCTTGACTGTAGAAAAGGTAAACATTTCCAGTGTGAATGTTTAATGAAGATGAAGTCAGCATGCAGCATGAGGTCTATTTTGCTTTCTAATAAACCCATGCTCAGCAATAGTCTTATTACTGCTGTGATGTCTTGCAACAAATTTTCAGCTTCTATGCTCAGAAGAAATTTCTTGCAGCAGTACCATTCTTGTGATAAATGAATTGCATAAAGCATAAAGGAGTCAAGGTTATAAAGATACGATGAACTCAAAATAACCCCTTAGAACTTTTTTTTTAACCTCCATATCCTATGTGCATGTTCATACATGACAGAAACACAGTGAGTTCTGGGGTTATCAGAACTTAGATTCCAAATGGGTCTCAGATGTTCTACTGCTAGGGAAAATATCCATCGTAGGAGGAATAAAAATACTTGTGTGAGTGAAGAGTTAGCAATGAGAAAATGACTGTTGAAAGGCTAGAAACAAGAGCTGTCAAAGGGACTGAGTACCGGAAAGAGTCAAGAGACGATGTTGTCTGTAGTCCAGGCTCAGTGTTAGGAGCTGTGAGACCAGAACGAGTTGCTTTGCTCCCCAGACTGAAGCTTGCTGTTTAAATGTCCACGTGAAATTAGTGTGATCATAAGGTGCCATTTATTTGCATTTTCATTCATTCACTTAGTTTTAATTTTAATGAAGGAGCAGTGTACCATAGCATTATCTAGATTTAAAGTGTATATCATCATAAATCAACATCTGTAAATAATGCATTAAGTCCAGTTCTGTCCTTCACTGTCATTGACCCCTTTTACCCAATTTGCCCTCCCACTTCTGCCCCGTTCCCTTTTAGTACCACTCATTTGATCTACAGACTAAAAGACTGTTTTTTTTTATTTGCTACATTTGAATTCTCTGTATACCGATGCTGCAGGATGAGCAATGTACCGAAAAGACTTGGACCCGGAGACCAGATGAGGAAAGAGAGAAAGTTTTATTCACCAGTGAGACCCAGAGGACAGGGTCCAAATTCTGGGCCCCAGGCAAGGTTTTACAGCTCTTTTTATGCTGGTAGCTAAGTGGGAATTCTAAGCGGGAATTTTGAAAACACGTGCTTCACTTTGACTCCTTCCTTAAGCCATAAGCAGGACACAGAAGCAGCACTTTAGGCTTAGGTTTCATTTTTCCCTGAAACCAGTTATCTTGCATATTCTCAGTTGCCATTTTAAGACTTAGTAGAAACTCAAATATGATTTTTGGATCACATATTTGTTTTATTTTTCATTTTAAATTGTGTTGAAGTAATATTGCATCATAACATATACATTTTAGGTGAGCGCCATAGTAAAACCACATCTGTGTGTGTGTGTATTAAGCTCACCACCATTTCAGTTCTTCACTATTCAGTTGGTCCCATTTAACCACCTTTCTTACTCAAATTCCTCATTTCATAACAGAATTTATTTTATAATAGAGAAGAGGTCATGAAAGCAAGAGAATTGTTCAGCATCTTTTTCATAATCTTTCAAATATCTGTAGATATATATACTTGAGCCTCAGACATGTCTGCCCCACTCCAAAATGTTTTATAAATTCAGATAATATCTCTAACTTCTGTGAATTTTCATTGACTTTCAGATTCAATACAATATAACATAGTCATTAATAAGAAAATTTTTAACTATACAGTTTAAATGCTAGATTCAAATCTTATATTCAATATCTAGCATTTCTATGATCAGGCAAACCATAAACATACTTAATCCTCTGTGACTTTTTTTCTCACTTGTAAAATTAGGGTAACAATAGTACCTGACTCATTTTTGTGAGCTAATGCTTCTACAGTCCTTAGGAATAATATCTGGGAAGTAATTAGCACTCAATAAATGCTAGCTATCTTTATTATTATTTATCATATTTTAGAATGAGAGCTTTTCACTCAAGATTTTTTTTACAGCAAAGGTACAGGCAGGAATGAAGCTGAGCAGAGACAGGCAGGCAGGAAAAGAGATGAGAAAGAAGCATTGTATTTTTCATTTAGTTCATCCTGGTTGTCCGCCCAATCCTAGGGATGTATGTGGACTGCCCCAGCTGGAGGTGGCAGAGTTATCTGCTAAGCCACCAAGGCATACCTCTTTCCTATCTTTATATCTGGAATATATGTACGGTTGTTTTGTGTCTGGCTTTACATACACTTTATATACTTTCCATTATGCATACATTCTGTTTTGCTTACAACTTGTCATTATATTTCTGAGATTTTTTTTTATACACACATAAGTTGACCTAGTTATTTTTTTTCTGAGTTCCATTTTTGCTTTTTTTGTTCTCCTTATAATACCCATTTAGGCTGATCTAGTCTTTTGCTTTTCTCAAGAAAGCTATGAATGACATCTTTAAATATATTCCTTTGTATGCCTATGTGAAGGTTTCTAGGCGTGTATATATAGAAATAGTATGATCTAGGTGGAGCATTTATGTGGTCTTAGTTTCACCCAATATGCCAGATTAGGCATCTCTTGTAATTCCCTCTTGCATTTCAGGTTCAACTGATAGAAAACTTTCGTCATAAAATTTGTCTGTTTTTCCATTTTTGTTTTTCCTCTTGATTTAACTATCAGCATAATGGAGGAAAGTAAGCTGTTTTTAGGTGGCGCACACTCTACCTTAAAAAAATGAAAGGAACTTTAGTAATGAGAGAGGGTCTGAGCAGTACCTGTTTTCAAAATTTATATGGTAAATATTTGACTAAGATCAGAAGGAGAAATGGAAAGAAATAACAGGAACTGTGTTACATTTTCTCTAAATATTCCAAAGCAATAGAATACATATATCATGAAGTAACTGCTATTACTGTTAATAGGTTAATGAAAATTTATGATCACTTCATTAGTTCTGGTATTTGTTATAATGACTTAAGATGCACCCAAATAGAAATGCTACTCCAGGAGAGTCCTGTCTCTTTCTTGATACAGGTTCGTGACCTGGGCCACCTCAGGACACTTTACAGTGTTCAGTATTGTAGGAATATGTCAGAGACCTCAGTCTTCTTCCTGCCAGAAAACCTCTGTTCCTTTGCAAATGGACCAAGGTCTCCTTTAAGCTCTGCATATCAGAGTGGGCAGGAGTTTTTAAAACAGCCAATATAGATAATATCCTCCCCAAAGGTTCTGTTATACAAATTCCCTAGGGCAGCAATTCTGTTTGCCTTTTATTTATACAACTAAGTCACTCTGATTATCCTTCCCACCACACGGACAACATCTCTTCAGTGATTTGCTCCTCCTTCTCCCAGACGTATGATCCATTTTAGTTGCAGACAACTAGGCACTGATGCACATAGTCTGGGACTTGGTAAGAAGCTGTGAAGAGAGGAATGATATGCAGGGAGCATCTAACCAGGAAGAGAGTGGGGGAGAAGGAGAGAACAAAAGGGATGGGAAAAGATTGATCAGAGAAAGGAAAAGTTGCGATAAGAGCCAGCTGGGAGAGTATGTCCAGGAAGGAGTAGTCTGGACTGATTGTCTATTCTCGAGACAGTGAGAAAAGGTTGAGAAGCTTTTTTTTTTTTTTTTTTAACACCTAGATTCAGTGTTCACAGTAGGGTTCTGTGTGCAATGGACCAAAATAAAGGGATATGTCAGAGGACCACTTGAAATGATCTATCATAAACATTTTCAAAGAGTTCAGTGCAGGTCAGAATAGAGATACAGAATTGAATGAGATCACGATAGAGGATGAAGCAATGTGGCCAGCGGCTGAGAATCTAGAAGCCCCAGTGTTCTGAGGGAGGAGCGGTTGGGGGATGTACCTTTCCTTCATCCTACCCTTGCAACAGGAAATATGTTTAATACTGGTCATGAGATGAAGTGAGAAGTGCCTGGGGACGAATTAAAGCTGTGGTCCCAGGAAAGAGTTCACTGAAGGAGAAGAAATGAAAGGAAGAGAAGGGATTCATCCCAGTTGTGTGGAGGGGACAGAGGGTGCCTGCTTGAAAAGGACTGAAAGTACACACGGAGTTACAGCAAACAGTTTAAATGTCAATACCCTAACAGGTTCGATTTAAAAAAAAAAAAAAAAGAAAAGAAAACGGACTTGATTAACTTTCCTGAGATACTGAAAGGTTCGGGGCGAGCACGGAATCAGGTTACCTGAGTAACCAGCCCTGACGCAGGCTGCTGTAGGCAAACATCATTTATTATCTCAGCTTGCCTGGGTGCAGGCGGGCTGAGTCTGAAAAGGGAGCCAGTGTTTGTTAGGCAGGCAGGGTTTGTATGGGAGAGCAAGGGGCCTGCTGAGTGCAACCGGGAGGAATTAGTCCAGATGTCCTTGTTTTCGATTTCTGGTGGTATCTGAGGCTGCAGACTGTTTCTCCCTGGGGCGGGTGGGTCACAGGTCACCAGATGCAGATCTTCTATCAGGTGCATCTCCAGAGTCTCCTTTTAGCTCAAGATTAGAGTCTGGGGCCCAACAGATACTCTGACCTCAGGGGCCTGTTTTGAACTCTAACAGATACATCTTAAGACACATTTAAACAGGTCCCGTTATTCTGAAGAAAGAAAAATGAGCCATTTTATATGGTTTTATTGTTCTCAGTTTTATCTAAGGCATTATCTTTCTATTGCCAAAACAACCCGTTAATTTAGTCAACCAGCCAATCACTACAGGATGAAAGCAAAGCTTTCTGAAGAGTAATATTGTAAATTGCATGCCCCAAACCTCAGCTGTTTGGCTGGACTTTCCTCTTTTCTACTTGCAGTATTGGCATTGAAAGACATGGCTCTAGAGCTCTGTGATGGAAATGAAAGAAAGGCTGTTAAAATGTGAACAGTAGTTGAGGATTACAGCAAGAAAGATAATCTTAATATATCTGCTGATACAATGACTGTTGCTAAATACTTATAGTTTCTTGTATGATTTCCCATCAAATCATAGGGATAGAAAACTGGTGACATGAGCATTATTTACACTTCAGAGAAGTAGAAACTAAGCCTCAAGAAATTACATGTTTGGAGGAATTCTAACACCACCTCATGGTCAGGATCATAACAAAGCTGGTGTTTTTCAAAATCCCACTCTGGGCTTCATCTATCCCTTCATGTGATCTCCGTGTTCTAAGGAAGCAATCTTCCCTAGTGGCATGCTCCCTGTGGGGGCTCCCTGCTTATTTAAAGGTGGTAATTATGATAATGATCATCATCTGGAATGAATAAATGGTAAGTAATCAAAGGGCGCCAAATGAAAGAGAAGTGTTCAATGGAATTTTTTTGTTATGATGGTGTAAATGGAAAAGTGATGGAAGCACCTAAGGAAGAAGGGAAATGTTAGTGAGTAGGCCCATCTTCATTTTGGCTAATTCATTTTGTTAAACATTGAAAAAAAAAGGGAGAATGTTTTAGAAGTGGTTCTTAAGAAAGAAGCATAAAGACAAGAGAGTGATGACAATTTTGGCATCAGGTCACATTAAGATTCCAAGCGAGAAATACCCATTAAAACTGAGCATCTAATCTAAAAGCCAGCAGATGTGAATATCCTTCACCAAGGTCATAAGGAAATGAATTAATGAATTCACAAACAATTCTTTTTCTAACAGTCACGTAAGAAAATGAGTCAGAGCTAGAGTGCCTATGGCAAGCATTTCACTTGGCATCTGATGAATTAATGGCAGTGTAAACCCTGAGATGTTACTGTTGGCCTGAAGACTTCAATGATGGGCTTTACTGCTACCATTCACAAAATGATACACAGCAGGGCACTTTGAGTTATGGATTTTCTATTACACGTCATCTCTGTTTTCTACCACAGTTGACTTTTTTTTCTTTCTTTGTCCATTTGGAAAATAAAACCACTCAGAGTAAGAATTGACTTTATACTTTGAGTATCATCAGCTGATTCAAGCATAGTACATTGCTGGGTAGAGCTTTCTATTCTACTTCCCCAGAAAATATTTAACTGTTACAGAACTTTGCAGGGGAGTGACAAAAGACACGGGTGGACAGTTTCTACTTGAAGATTTAATTTGTTTTCAGGTTTAGAATGTTTTCGTATCTCTTTCATCTATGTAGTGAGTCACTGAGCAAATCACATGGGTGTGAAATGTCACAATTGTACCAGAATTAAAGGCAGAAATGACCAGAGAGACATTGTTCAAATCAGGGGAACCGCAAAGACTCTTGTTGGCGGGGCTCAGCATGACATGCAAAAGCAGGAGAAATAGGATGTAATGAAGGACACTTTCAAAGTTGCTTCTTTCAGATTATTTTCTGAGGGGGGAGTCACCTGAATCTGCCCTGGTGGAGAGTAGACCTAAGAGGCAGATATTACCTGTGGTCAAGAGTTTTGAAAATGTTTTACAGAACATGAATGCAAGAGTTTTTAGTATTAATTGCAATTAAGAGGGCTCTGTGGAAATATAAATGTGTGCATATGTTGGGTTACATAAAATCAGAGTTCTTCTCTAGAAGAGTTTTTTTTTTAAACTAAATGTACATTCAAAACTGCATGAGCATTTTCCAGTATTTAGTAGTTCCCAAGTTCATCTGAACATAGAACGAGACACTTTTTTATTCTCAAGGGTTCAGTTTGCCGATTAACATAATTATGTAAGCATTCTTGGTAGAGACCTTTGGCAAATTTAGTTTCACCCCAGATGGGGGACCCAAGGAATCATTCTGATTTGAAATCCCGGCATTACATTAGACCTGTTCTAAAGGAGTACTACATTTACAGAGAACTCTTGAGGCAAACCAGCTTCCAGTATTTACAAATTACCCTTCAACTTGTTTGTGGTTTTCTTTATTTACAGATCTTAAAAACTTGAGCAAGGGTTACTTCAAATTTCACTGAAAGAATAATTTCAAAATGTGTCACCTGTTTCCTTATTTTCCCTTGATGTGTTATTAATAGTTTTCTGTCTATTCATATAGGGTATCATAAAGTATTTTATCACTAATATCTTTATCATAAAATTGAACTTTACAATTCAGATTTACTAAATGGCAGCAAAAATCTCCAGTGACTTTTTCTGATTAGTATTCATATATTACGTCACATCCCAAACCCATCATATCTATATAATTCATAACATAAAGTTTTAAATGCACAATCTTTCCAATATAGGATCAAATTTTGAAAATTGAGCAAAAGTTGTAAAATGCTTCCCATAATTTTTTAAACTTTTCATTTGTTTGATTACAATCGAGATAATGCTAGCTTTTAAAAATGAGTTTAGAAACTACCTTTTGATTTTTATCCATATAGGAAAATAGCTTTTTTAAAAATCATTTTATATAATTTATCCATGAAATAAGTTTGACTCATTCTCAGAAATACTTATTCACCTTTGACTAACATTTTAAAAGATGTTTAGGTTTATGAGCTTTTTATTGCGGAATAGTTAAAATATAATCTTAATATTAGGTTTGTACCATAATGATTCTGTCTTTATGTATTGTCAAATGATTACCTTAATAATTCCAAATGATATCCATCACACAAACCTTTTTCTTGTGATGTGAACTAAAAAAAAAAATATTTCCTTCCCTCCCCCTTTAGACCCCACCTGTGAATTTTGCTAGGGTTTATCTGTTTTATTTCATTATATTCCACATATGAGTGAGACCTTCCTGTATTTCTATTTCTTTCTTATTTATTTCACTTAATATGACCCACTCCATTTCCATCCAGGTTGTTATAAAGCACAAAATTCTGTCCTTTTTAGTAGCTTCATAAGATTCCATTGAGTATACCACAGCTTCTTTATCAAGTCATCTATTGATAGACATTTAAGTTGTTTCCATGCCTTGACTGTTATGAACTGTGCTGCTTTAAACATAAGGGTGTAGGTGTTTGTCCTGATAATATTCTTTGGGTATATGCCTAAGAGTGGAATTAGCTGGCTCAAATGGTAGTTCCATCTTTATTTATTTATTTTTTTTAAGGAATCTCCATACTGTTTTTCAGAGATGCTGCACTGATTTACATTCCATTTTTTTCTCCATGCCTTTCCAACACTTGTTGTTTCTAGTCTTTTTGATATAGGTCATTCTCAGTGGTGTAATGTGGTATCTCATGTGGTTTTGTGTTTCTCTGATCATGAGTGATGTAGAACTTTTTTTCAGGTATCTGAAGGCCATCTGTGTGTCTTCTTTGGGTAGCTATCTTTCAGTTCTGCCCATTTTTTTAAGTGGGTCATTTACTTTTTTTTGATGCATGAGCTCATTATATATGTTGGAGATTAAGTTCTTATCTACCATATGGTGTGTGGAATACCCTCTCAAATTTGGTGGGTATCTTTCTTTTTTTTAGTGGTGTTTTCTTTCACTGCAGAAACTTTTTAGTTTGATCTGTGCCAGTTAGTTAGTTTTACTTTAATTTTTTTGCCAGGGCTGTTACTTCCTGAAAGATCAATTTGAGGTTGAGGTCATGGAACATTTTCCCACATTTTATGGTTTGGGGTCTTATGTTCAGGTCTTTGATGGTGCTGATGAGTAATCTAATTTCATTTTTTTGGTGGCTGTATAGGTTTCCTAAAACCAGTTGTTGAAGACTTTCCTTCCTCTATTGTATGTGTTTTTCTCCTTTGTGGAAGATTAACTGTCCGTTTAGGTTTGGCTTGATTTCTCTATTTTTATTTCATTGAACTGTGTATCTGTTTTTGTTCTAGTACTGTTTTGATGACTATCACTTTGTAGTATAGCTAGAAATCAGGAAATGTGATTCTTTCACTGTTCTTTCTTTTTCTTAGGAGAGCTTTGGCTACTCAAGGTCTTTCGTGATTCCCAGTAAACTTCAGTATTGTTTAATTTCCTTGAAAAATGTCTCTAGAGTTTTGGTGAGATTTGCATTAAATCTGTATATTGCTGTAGATAGGATGGTCATTTTAATTAAGTTAATTCCTCCAATCCTTGAGCATGGAATATGCTTCCATCTCTTTGTGTCTTCTATTTTTTTTGTTAGTCTTATATATTTCATTGAAGAGGTCTTTAATCTCCTTTGTTAGGTTTATTCACAGGTATTTGATCTTTTTGTGCTATTGAGAACGGGATTTCTTAATTTCTTTTTTCTCTACTTCATTGTATTCAGGAAAACTACTAATTTTTGTGTTGATTTTATATCTTGCCACTTTCTATGCTTATTTATTGTTTCCAGAAGTTTTTGTTGTTGTTGTTGTTGTTTTTGTTTTTGTTTTTTTTTAGCATTTTAAAGATATTCCAGGTATAATATCATGTCATTTCGACTAATGACAGTTTTATTTCTTCTTTAATGTTTTTCTTGCCTCATTGCCCTGGCCAATAGTTCCAGAACTATGTTGAATAGTATTGGTAAAAGAGGGCAAACTTGTCTTATTTCAGATCTTAGGGGAAAGGCTTTCAGTTTTTTACCACTGAGAATTACGTTGGTGGTGGAATTGGTGTATATTTCTTTTATATCTTGAGTTCTGGTCTTTCTAATCCCATATTAGCAAGTGTTTTTTTGAATGGGTGTTTGATCTTTTCAAATGCTTTTTCTTCATCTATTGATATGATCATATATTTGATTTTCAAATGCTTTTTCTTCATCTATTGATATGATCATATATTTGATTTTCTCTTAGTTGATGTGATGTGTTACACTGATTGATTTGAATATTTTGAACTCTCTTTGCATCCCTGGAATGAATCCCACTTGACATGGTATATTATCTTTTTAATATATTGTTGAATTCAATTTGCTAGGATTTTGTTGAGAAGTTTTGCGTCTATATTCATCTGTGATACTTGTCTCTTATTTTGATGCTGTCTTTGTCTGGTTTAGGTTTCAGAGTGATAATGGCTCATAGAATATACTTAGGAGTTTTCCCTTTTCCATCTTCAATTTTGTGGAAGAGTTTCAGGAGAATTGGGGTTATTCGAATGTTTGCTAGAATTCACTAGTGAAGTCATCTGGACCTGACCTTTTTGGGGACATTTTTGACTACTGTTTCAATTTCCGTGCTTGTGATTGGTCTGTTCAAGTTGTGACAGGTTCAGTTTTGGAATCTAGAAATCTCTATTTCTTCATGATTGATGAATTTGTTGACATATTATTGCTCATAAAAGTCTCTTATCCCTTGTGTTTTCAGTTATAATCTACTTTAACTTCTGATCTTTGTTATTAGGGTTTTCCCTTTGTCTGTCTCGCTAGGCGTCTATCAATTTTCTTTTGTTTCACTGATCTTTTGGATGATCACTTTTGTTTTCAATTTCATTTATTTCTGTTCTAAATTTTGTCTCATCCTGCTGATTTTGGGTTTTGATTATTCTTCCTAGTTCCCTCAGATGTGAAGTTAGGGATATAATCTGGGCTCTCTCTGGAGTTTGTTGTGTATGACTCTAAACTTCCGTCATGGACCTGCTTTGGCTGCATCGCATATGTCTAGTAGCTCATCTCTTTATTTTCATTTGTTTCCAGGTAAGTCTTAATTTCATCTTTAATTAGATCAGTGATCCATGAGTTGTTCAGGAACAGGTGGTTCAATCTCCACATCTTTGTGGTTCTTGCAGCTTTGTTCTTCTGGTTCATTTCCAGTTTCACCATTGATCATAATGTAGTGCCCTTCCTTGCCTAGTGATAACCTTTATAGGTGGAAGTTTATTTTGTCGGAAATTAGTATTCAGTTCCTGACTTTCTTTCATCACTTTTGCTTTGATATAGTTTTTCATAGCCTTTGACTTTCAACCTGCATTTGTCTTTAGATGTGAACTTCCAGTAGCATAATATCCTGTTTGTGATCCAGTAATTCTTTCTTTTGATTGGTGCATTCAGTCCATTCACATTTAGTGTGATAAATGGTAGATAGGACTTTATTGTTGTCATTGGAGCTTTTGTTTTCTGTTTCTGTTGCTTCATTTCCCTTTTGTTTTTATTTGCTTTTATTCTGTTTTCCAGGTCGGTTCTTTCAGTTTCATCTATTTCCCAGCTATATCTCTCTTTAGGATTAGGTTTTAAGGCTGTCACATGAATTGCCACTGTTTGTACAGCTTTATGATAGTTTTTATGAGCTGATACCATTTCATATTTATATTTTCATTTGGACTCCTTTGTTTTCTTTCCTCATTTAGTGTGTTTTTTTTTTCTTTTTTTTTCTCTCTTGTTGTTCCTCACTTTGTTTCTACTTTTGCTTTCTTATCAGGTTTTCAGGTTTTCCTCAGTCTTTTCCTTTTCACTATTGTAGGACCCCTTTCATGATTTCTTGAATAGTAGGCTTAATGATGGAATAATCCACTGACTTTTGTTTATCATTGACTACCTTTATTTCTCCATCATATCTTAATTAAAATTTTGCAGGATAGTAGTATTCTTGGCTGGCAGTTTTGTCTTTTAGTATTTTGAATGTTTTTTCCACTCTCTCCTGACCTATAGACTTTGTGCTGAGAAGTCTCATGGTAGCCTGATGGATATACTTTTGAAGGTCATGTTTCTCTTTTCTCTAGCACCTTGAGTATTTTCTTTGATTTTTGCTATTCTGCTATGCTATTTCTGGGAATAGATCTTTTTACATTTAGAAATTTTCTTACTTCTTGGACTTCCATGGTAACTTTTGGACAGATGTGGAAGTTCTCTGTTATTTATTTGAGTAATTTTCTCTTCATTATTCACTCTCCGCTCCTTCTGGTATACCTGTTATCCTTATATTTCTTCTCGTGGTGCTTGATATTTCTCTTAGGATTTCTTCAGTCTTTTATCTCCCTCCTTTTCACCTCTGTGAAAAGGATCACCTCTGTGACCTTGTCTTCAATTTCTGAGATTCATCCCTCTGCAAATTTGAGTCTGTTTATGGAGATTTCCATGTTTGTCTTCAGTTCCTTGACTTTTATTTTTAGCATTTCTGCTAGAACTTCCTTCAAGTTCTCAATCTCCTTGTTGATATATTCCTTTTGATCTGTCATTTCTTTTTTGTGATCTTCTAATTTTTGGTGGTTTATGTGCCTCCTGCATCTCATTTAGCTATTTATACATATATTATCTATTTATATGTATATATATATATAAATATTATATATACTTTTTTTTCCAAACTGTTAGGTTGTCCCATTTAGTGTCAATGGAGTTCTTCTCTGGGGAGATCCTGTCGTCTTCTCTCTTTGGGTCATTTATGGTTTTTTGGGGTGACTTTACTCTGGACATGGCTTTCTTCTCTGTCTTAAATTTAGCACTGTGGCTTTCTTTTTCTTTTACCTTAGATTCCTTCCTGGGTGATGTTGGGGCCTGATGTAGCAGTACCAGCCACTTGGCCTTAGTAATGTGTGAGGCCTATTGTCATCTCTAGAATACTCTCTCGTGGTAGGCTACTAATGTTGGTTTAGTGATGGCCACTGGTTTCTTTGGTATTGGGAGGCAATTCTTTTGCCGACCACTGATAGGAAGCTCTTCAATCCAAGGACCAAGTTCAGAGGCAGCTCCTTGTGAGTTTTATCAAGCCCCAAACCAGCAGGCAGCTTCTAGTTGTTGGATCTGGGAAGATGGAACTCACTCCCCATTGCTGTTGAGTGCCAGGGTGATCTCAGGCAGGTCCTCTATGCTCTGCCAATCAGATTGAATTGTTCCATGTTGATGGACCTGGGCTCTCCCCCTCTGCAACTCCCCAGCCAGGGAGCACATTCATAGTTTGAGCTCTGCCGATCCCTGGGGAAGGCATCATACTCACTCACCATGGCTCTCCAGTTCAGAGATCAGGAGACTCCCAGATAGGTTCTCTCTGCTCTCCCCACACAGATACTACAGTTTCTTTGGATGGTTGGGGCCAGTTCTTCCTCCCTGCACTTCCTATACTAGGGACATGATTGCCACAGACCCCTATGTAGTCCTTTGAAGACTGGGAGATGGGTCTACCTCCCCACTGCTCTTCAGTACCTAGAGGATCCCAGGCAGGTCATGATGTGAATTTTTATGATTGCTCTCGTAGCAATATTCAAACATGCATTATAATACTGTTAACTATATTAGTCAGTATATTATATTCCCATGTCTTATAACTGGAAATTTGTACCTTTTGACCTACTTAACCTATTTCATTCATCTGTTGCCTACTCATAGCCTCTGTCAACCACTCTGTCTTCTCTGTATAAACTTTGTTTTTTATTCCTGAGTTAATTGAGATTATTCAGTATTTGTCTTCTATAAAGTCCTCAAAATCCATCCATATTATCACAAGTGGTAATTTAATTCATTTTTTATGACAAAATAGTATTCCATCATGTGTGTATTACATTTACTTTATTCATCATCCATAGACATGTAGATTATTTATATATCTTGACTATTATAAATAATGCTGCAGTGAACATGGAAGTACAGATGTCTTGGAGTACTATTATCATTTCCTTCGTATAAATGTTCAAAAATGGAATTGCTGTATCATTATGCTAGTTCTATTTTTAAGGGGGTTTTTTAAAGTAATTTTTTTTCATAGTGACTATACCAATTTGTATTCCCATCAACAGTGTACAAGGTTCCCTTTCTATGAACTTTTCTGGAGTCTGTGTGGGTAATGTACATTTTTCTGGGAGAAGGCAGTAGTACTTTTTAGGATTTCAAATTTATTGATATACACATGTATATGTATATGAATATATTTTATGTACTCTGTCATTTAGTCCTCTTTGTGCAGTTAAAGTCTATTATTTGAAATACTAAGGATTTATTTTGTTTCTTTTAAAGTTAATTTTTTAACAATTTTGTTGTCTTTTAAAAATCCAGAATTTGATTTTAATGATCCAGTCTAGGATATTTTTTCTATTAATACAATACACGTCCACTTTTATGTCCACTTTCTAAAATGATGTGTGGATCTTTCATATAACTTTACTTGGAATAGTTCCAGTGAGAGACAACCTATCATTTAGCTAAATTTGCTTTAAAGTAGAATGTTTACTTTAAAGTAAACTTAAAAGTCTGTAAAAACCAAAGTGTAACTATGGCTTGAAATTCTCTTCTTCAGCCACTGAAAGCATTTAATCTCTGGTCATACCTAGTCCTATTATACCAGGTCACAATGTTCACTAATGGAAGTTCTCTGCTGTTTTCAGAGGACTGTATTTACTTCTTTTTTCTATCCTTCAATAATTAAATGGAATTATCTAAATCCAATATTCTGTAGTCCACTGCAGATGTCCTGTCTTGGTTATAATTGTCATTTTGCTCTGTATATTGTTTGATATTCCAAATACCAGGACCTAAGATCTGAGACTACAAGTAATATCTCTATATCTATAACTAAAAAGCAATTCCTGTGCTATTTGCTTGTCTTCCTGACCTGGTCCTCAAATTTGAATAGCTTTGTATAAATTAACTCTACAATACAAAGTATTTTACTTTAAAAGCACTCATCTAATATGTTTGCTCATTCAGCTCTCACCAGGAGTGAGGAGCATGAAGGTTTTGAAATACTTCTATAAAACAGTGTTTCAAAGAATTCAGTCAGGCATAAGCTATGCTACACATTCCCTTCCTATGACTTAACACACCACAAACCACACTAACAGCAGACTAACAACAAATGGAAAAAATCCTTCCTGACCATCTGACATTTTGCTTTTTTGGGTAATAGAGAAGCTGTCCCTATAACTCTTAACAGTATTGCTCAAAATGAGAGGCAGGCAGACATTTGCTTCAGTTATAAATAAAGTTGCCATTTCCTTGATAGTTTCAAATCTCAGAGCACACATTGTCTAACGCCTGCAGTCATTCTAGTGCTCACTTTTTGATTGACTGCTTTTGGAGACAGAGATTGTCCTGCAACAAAGACAGATGACTGTGGAAGGCATGCTGTATAATTGTGCAGAGAGCCCATATAAGAATACTTTGAATGAAAAAAAAAAGTTTACTCACATACCTGGGTGTTTCACCTTTCATATATGTATCTTTCTTTTCTTTATACTTAATCTCACCTGAAGTCAATTTTTCAGAAACTGTTAGGTAGACTGGGTCTCATTTTCACCCACTCTAAACAGATGCATCAGCTCTATGCTGCAAAAATAAGCTACCTTTTTCTCTTCTGTTCTCTCTGGGTTCTTCCTGTGGTTGCTGAAGTTGATATTCAGTGACATAGGACAGAAAGAACCACCCCCACTCTGCTTTGCAAACTACCGTTCGTTTTAGAAAATAACACTCTGCCTGTTGGCTGGAGTTCTAGCTGCTTGTCATGAGAGACCACACGACGTCTGCTATTGAGTCGAGCTGCACAGCCGAGATCAGTGTCCTAAGGAGTGAGCACAAAACTGCTGTGAATCCCTGGCGGTAACAGGGTCTCTGCTAACAGGCCTCTAGACATTCAGGATGAAAACTCATCACCACCGCCTAACTATCACCGAAGAATGAAACAAATCGTCTAAAGACCTTTAATAGCATTGGCGTCTGGGAAGTAAGTGGAGCGTCCTAGTAGCGTTCCCTGTTCTGTGGAGTTGATGGCAGAGTTGTGAGCGGTTGTGGCCTCTTTGCTATCACCTTTACCCCCACTACCCACAGATAAAAAGATAACAGGTTTTCCCATGATTGATCTTAAATCATTTTTAGATCTTAATGCTAGCTGTCAATAAATCATTACATTAAGAAATTACATTAATAAATCATTAAATCATTTACTCAATAAATCATTATTAAATGTCTTGTGTATAAATCCCTCTGCTGGAATTTGAAGTAGAAAAGAAATTGATAATTCTCTACTTTCATGACATAAATATAAGAAATAGTATTTTTGCATTTTAAGTCCTCAGTCCTACTGAACTGACCCTAATCTAGTAATTAGTGTCCTTATAAGAAAATAAAAATTTTGACAGAGAAAAGAGCCATATGAAGATGGAGGCAGAGATCAAAGGGAGGCTCCTAGAAATTAAAGCATGCCATTGGTTGCCAGCAAACATAAGAATCTGGGAAAGAGGCATAGTTTATATTCTTTTAAGCTTCCAGAAGGACTTAACCCTGTCGACAACGTGATTTCAGACGTCAGACCTCCAAAACTATGAGACAATACAATCCTGTTGTTGTTGGGTTTGTTTTTTTCGGAAGCACTTAATTTTTTACTGATTTGTTCACATTGGTTGTTCCCCTCAACCCTGGGTCTTGAACCTGGGACCTTGGCAGGTATTTGAGACTGCTCCCAGGGAGCAGCCTACTAGCCACCAGGGTGCATCCACATTCCTGTTGTTTTAAGTCACCTGCTTTGTGGTAGTTTGTTACCACAGCACTAGGAAATGAAGATACCTTATCTACAACTCTTGAACTAGGTAATAAAAGGGAAATTTTCAGGTTAAGAATTGTCCAAAAGAACTAGGGAGACGGAATGTAGTAGTCAGTGCAGAACATAGCCCTTACCCATAATTTATTCTTTTAAGCCCCATTATACTAGTTCTAGTCTTACAACAAGGATAAAAATCAAAACCTTTCTGTGACCTCTCGTCACAGAGTAGTAGTGCAACTGGGAAGTGGTTCTGTAACCCCAGCATTCAAAAAGACACCTGTCAATTGGAATGTTCTCCTCTGGGTCAACTTTCTTTGTTAGAAGAAGCCTCCAACGTCTTTCTGATTGTGGAAAACAGGTTACATGTGTCATCCATTGCTTCTATCCTTATCATGAATCAACACAGTTGATAGAACAATATCCTGTCTATGGATGTCACCAAATTTTTATTGGGTCAGTATTTTGGAACACTATCATGTGACCATAAACAATAAATGCATTTTATAACTTGCCAGGACTGATACATCCAAAATGTCATCCATCAGCATAGTGCATTGGTACCGCATATCCGACCATTGCCACTGCTACTCTGAAGATCATTAGAACTTCTCTTATGCAATTTTCTTTATATATGTTTAATGAACCACACAAGAAAATCAGCCTCATAGATTTATAGTCACATAATTTTGACCGTTAAGATTGTCATCGTGTCTGATGAATGTTACCTTATCTATCAGAATTGACTTTTAATAACTTTTGACCATTTCCTCAAATAAAATCCACCAACCATGGAAGGATATTTGCCTTAAATGAGCACATTCAGAAGAATAATAACTTCTAAAATTTCTTTCAAAAGCATGGTGACCACAGTGTCTTAGAGATGTTGATATCCAATAGGTATGTGGAATTGCTTGAATGTACCATGTTAATACTTGAAGACTATGCCAAGAAAGGAATTCCAGAATTAAAGATGAATTCCTAAATGAATTATAGAAAAGATATTATGTATTTATATTGTAATCCATATGAAAAGCATGTAACATTTTATTATCACATTAATACATCACATACTAGTACTTCCATTACTACTAAACATATCACATATCTTCCTAAGCATTAGGAGATGTAATTTTATGGATTTTATAAATTACAAGGAGCACATGTACAGCTATACTTACATTTTTGCTTTGTTTACTTTTTATTTTCTTGAATAATGTTTAACAGTGAAACATGATTTCAAGAAAAAAAAATTTTGTTCCATTTTGTCACCATCTATTTTTTTTTGTCAAACTGTAACTGCGAATCTAGTAGGTTACATTTGTAAAAAGCAAGAAAGCAGTTAAGCAGACACATGCAAAACTAAACCACTGGCATTAGGGCAGTTAATGCACAGGTTTACTCTGAATCCTTTTCTCACACCTAGAACACCATTGGATAAGATTCAAAGAAAAAAAAATGGATGGTAACAAAAGGGTTAGATGACAAATGTGATTGGACTGTCAACAGAAAATAAAATGGTAGATGTTACACAAATAAAGCATTTTAGCAATTTAATGTGTGATAATATTTTCCTTCTGTAGCCTTATCACTTAGCCTGACATCTTGGCCAGCTACTCTCACAGATGTAAAATGACAGTTTAAAGCAAAGCCACTAACTTTTTTAAAGAGTGATCATGGAATATTAGACTTGAAATATGACTCAACTTCTAGGAATCTAACATGGCATAGTAGCTTTGGGAAACAGTTTGGCAGTTTCTAAAAAAGTTCAAACATCGTTGCCTTTTGACCCAGCAATTCCAATCCTAGGTTACACCCAGGAGAAATTAAGACATATAGCCACACAAAAACTTGTCCATGATGTTTGCAACAGCATTATTCACATTAGCCAAAACATAGAAGCAACCTAAATATTGATCAACTGTGAATCAAACATTTATTCATACAATTGGATATAACCTGGTAATTTTTAAAAATCAAGTAATGATACTAAATGTGTATGTACCTTGAAAAGTGAATGCTAAATGGGAGAAGTCTTTCACAAAGGACAACATATGTGATTCCACTTGTATATGATGTCCGGAGTAAACAAATCTGTAGGGACAACAGATTAGTGATTGTCAGAGACTTCCCAGACATGGGAAAACTGGGGAGTTTTTAATGGGTACTATTTCTTGGGTGATGAAGATGCTCTAGAATTGATTGTGGCAATGATTGCGTAACTATAAATACACTAAAATCCACTGAATGTCACAGTTCAAATGGTTAAATTGCAAGTTATGTGAATTATAGCTCAATGAAACTTTTTTTAAGGTGAAATCTTTTTTGAAAACCTTAAGCTCTGTGTTAAAAGGACTCTCCCTAGATAAATATTAAATCTACTAGTTAAAAGCATAAGACTAAACTTACAGTACTCAAGAAAACTCCAGTTTCTTCTGCTCTCTGAACAATAAAATTAGTTAAGTAAAATTTGGGGTAGAGATTCTTCGACTTCTTTGTAGTGTTTTTCAGAGCATAACATGCTTGCCAGACATGAATCAGTTAGATAGGTGCTTGCATTTGATGTCTTACAAATAAAACACTCTCTTAGGACTCCATACTAGCTTCTGATGATTCTGTTTCCCCAGAGTCTACAGAAGCCCAAGCCATCACACTAAGCTTTTCAGGGACATTCAGTCTCATTTATATCCTTAAATGGCATCTAGCTAAAGTTTCCTTAGGAGGTCTACTCTGATGTCCATTCCATCTTGGGACATTTATTAGCTCCAAGAAGTGACTTAATTTTGTATGTATCCTCTTATTTGATCCTTCCAACAAAGCAGTGTTGTATAACACCAGGAGAAGCACTAATAGATGCAAAGTCAACTCAACAGTCTAAATCTTTCTCCCCAGTGACTCAGAATGGGGTTCAGAGCATTACCCAAGATAACATAGCCAGCAAACCATGGAACCCCAGGATGTGAGCTGTGGCTCAGTGTTATTAGATGAAACACAGGCTGCGAGTTAGTGGAGGCCGTTGGTTAGTCCAGAGGAGGAGGAGGTGAGGGCAGTGCAACACAGGGACTAAGCACTAGGGTTATGTTTGCAAATACTGGTTGTATCACTTAGCATTGTGGACTGCAATCATTTATGTATGTTCTTTTGCCTCACTTTTCTTGGATATAATAGGTGAATTATAATTTTATAATATTTTGAGGTTTGAAGTGAACTAATCCTTGTAAACAGTTCAGTACAGTGTCTGGCACACTATAAAGCTATCGGCAAGTGTTGGCTCTTAAGGTGTCTAACTTCATCACTTTATAGGGCAATTGCATTACTGTTTGCATCTCAGAAGCAGCAGGTGAATGACAGTCCATCTTAATGATAAAATTAAATGTCGGCGTCATAGGTAGATTAGTGAAGAATCAGTGATATTTTGCTAAATTAACTGCAATAAAATTAGTCCACTGATGTGTGTATGTGTGTATGTATGTATATATCGATATGTGTATACACATGTATGTATGTATACATAGAGATGTGTGTATACACATATGTATGTATGTATACATAGAGATGTGTGTATACACGTATGTATGTATGTACATATGTCCTGTCCTTTGAACATTGTGTAGTATGTTACAAGAACACATGAATTATGTTTTACAGAGCCAGAGGACTGGGTGAAAGGGCATGCAATAATGCAGTAAGAGACAAAAAGGACATGGTGAATTCTTAGTAGTCAATTAGGAAAAAAATGCAAATAAAGTGCCAGTTTTCAATAACCATATTTTGTAGTTATAAGCCTGAAAATGAAATGAAAATTCTAGAACAGGAAGATAACCCCCAGCTGGTGGTGGCTAGCTAAGAGATGGAAGATGACTGAGTAGTCAGACTCCGCTGTTCGGGAGAAAGTTGTGACCTTGACACAGGTTTGTAAAGTCACATTCAAGGAGAGTCGGGCTCAGTTATCTCTGAACCTGCCATTTTAAATCAGAGGACTTTTTGCTCATAATTTACAGAAACCTGTGAGTTCAAAAAGTTTGCTTTAGTATATTATATAATATAGCATATAAGATGTGGTTAAATAAATGCGTCTTAAATGCATTTGTCTCATATGACTTATCAGTATAAATATACGAAGAAAAATCAACTGATGCTATTTTGAATTGAAGAAAACATCAAGGTTTACCTGAAAATAGAGGAGAAAAAAGGCAATTCAGAGTCAGGAAGTCCTGAGTATAGTAATTCACTTTTCTATTGTTATTTAGTGTGATTTAAAAATATATTTACCAAAGTGATTTAGAATTAATTCCCTTACTTAGTCACCTTCTGAAGGAGAAATAATCTAAACTGTGAGCTCCTTGTAGTCAAGAAGTCTTATTTATCTTGTACTCCATTATCACACACATAACCACTAAAAAATAGTTTTAAGATCAAATTTATGAAAACAACCTCAGCTGTGTCTGTTTGCTTTTCACATTGACTTAGAACTAACACAGTTAGAGGTTGATGCAACTTAGAGTTCCGCAGGGAACACTTTCCCCTTTTCCTTTCAGAAGGAAGACTGGCCCAAGGATAGTAGGCCACTGGTCAGAAACATCATGTGTTGCCGAGTGAATTAAAAAAAAAAGAGAGATTGACTTGAGTTTCCTCTACTGGCCATTGGATTGCTTGTATATCCAAGGGAAGAAAAAAAAAAAAAAAAAACTAAAATCACTGGATGCTTTGAATCCTCAGGCATGTCTGCCCAGAGATTACTTTTTAGATTGGAGAAGGTATTACATAGAAAATATGAAACTCAAATGTAAATAGTGGCTCTGCTACTTCCAACTGCAAGGCCTTGGACAATTCCTGTTACTTAAGCTCATTTCCCTAATGGTAAAATGGGGTGACAGATAAGGCATAGGAAGGGTCCCAGTTTTTGACACCAGACTGCTAAAATGCCTTGTAAATTCTAAGAAATATATTAGGATACTACATCAGACTACTGGCCACCCTTTTCTTCTACTTCCCACATTTTGGTGGTTTGTCTAGGGATTTTTGTTCACATATAAACCACATGTGTTCAACCCCGTAGATTTATCCTGTTTGAAATTTGGCAAACCTGTTGTTCTGGGTCTTATGGTAGCCAGGCCTCCTAGACACCATTTCCCTTTACCTGTGCCCATGCAGTCTAGGCCTTAAATTTTTCCCCATTTTCCCAATCTTCTGATTGAGAATTCTACACAGCTGTTGAAGATAATTCATGCCTTTTGCAACACTGTGGATGGAACTTGAGGTGATATGCTAAATGAAATAAACTAGAAATGAAAAAATCTTCACTTATGTATGAACCATAAATAAACAACAGTAATGGGCTATCAAAACACAACAAAAATCTCAGGACTCTGAATGCAAGATTGCTGTTCCAGGATGGCTGAGGGAGGGGAGAGGAAGGAACCTGTGGTTTCAAGAAAAAAATTAAAGTGTTGGCCAGTACCAGCACTCTGGTGGTAGGTGGGCAGTGACAGACACATTGAGATAAGAATCTACTCTCCTTAAGCTTTGTATGGTAAAATTTAAACTTCCCCATCTTCCTGTCATCCCTCTGCTCTCTGCTTTAGAGTTTTCTACTGAATTAACAACTAAATTCTGACACTGCAACAAAACAATTCTAGCTCTAAAATTTTGATTTTTTTGAAATAGCTTTGCAAGAGGATTTTTTTCCTCTTCAGAAACAAATGTATTCACCCCTAAAATTCTATTAGGCACAAATTTTTAGTGATTTGAAGGCATATCATAATCTCTCAGTGACTTAGCTATTATTATGCATATCCATTTTCATTGTATGATATACTATGAAGACATTTTGATTATTGGAGTTTACTGCAAATTAGCCTACATCCCTGTGATCGATGAATTTTATTGTTATTAGCTAGGATTTTATCAAGTTTTTGTGTACTTACTCTTCTTTACTGCACATTCTTATCTTGAGTTGTTTTGTAATTGACTTTCATTGAGTCTTCTATCAATTCTTCTACTCGAAATCATTTTTTTGGTCTAGGAAACAGTTTTGTTATTTTCATTTCTCAGATATTTTTCTCATTACTTAGTTTTAATTCATCTGCTATGTTCATCTACTGATGTCCATAGAGGTAAATCAAATGAGTTGAGAACATGATACATAGAAGTGCACATTTCCTAATCATGCATTGGGGAGATTAAATATTGTCTTTCTAGCCTTTTGTACTTATATTAATACATTTAATAAAAATATGGTTAAATATCATTGTTATTTTATTCAAAACAACCTATGTATACAATAGTAGTTACTGTCTGATAAAACAACGTGGATTTTTTCAGAAATTTAGGAGACAGTGATCACTTTAGATATAAACAGAGAGTCACTTTATTGGGTTATTTAAAGGACACAGAAGCTCATCTTTCTCTTGGGAGTGAACTACTTTCTGGCTGCTTCTGCAAAGTTTCCCAAGACAAGTTCTCACAAGTCAGCAGAGCTACACGCAGATAACAGCAAACTGCAGCTGAACCTCCACCTTCAATGTTGCTATTCCTGATAGCAGCGGTAGAGTTAAATGCCTGCCTTCTTTCTTTGTTTTATTCCCGTCACCTCATCGTATCCCAGCCCTATAAAATAAATCATGGAGCCAGGCTCCGGGTCACTGGCTCAAAAACAGAGTGGTGTCCCACCTGGCCCCTGCTTTTCTAGATGTAAGTTGTCTGTCTTTAGGCTCCTGTAGACAACTCTTGGGGAGCCTTTTGACAGGTCTGCCAGGTACCAGATGTCCTGCTACTGGAGTCACTGACTTTAAACACTATGTTCAGAACATTTATATTCTATTCAAACTCACTCCTTAGGAGATAGGGCACATTTACCTATCATGCAACTGAAAGCATTTTTGCAATTTCTTTAAAGCTTATTTAGCTACCTCCTGAACTAGAGCAGAGGTTAAGTCTTAGAGGAAAGTTAGAACAGGTATGTTTTGAGATGGAAAACAAGAGAATGACACAAGAAAATATTTATAAAATAGAGTGACACTGTTTGGTCATGATAGCTTTAGTCAGACTGTAAGATAGTTGTTTGAGTATTATGAAGAGACGAGAACAGAAGTTTGAAGTAAATTTGGTACAATAGTAATGATTGTGCAATAGCAATGCATAAAGCAATGAAAAGGTGAGTTGGAACCCCAAAGCTAGTGAATTGTCCCAAGTCACAAGTAAAGACAAAATGCAACGTTTGTACAAGTCATCAGAAGGGGACAATAAAACATAGGCAAACAGACCATAAGTGAGCAAGCCCAGTAGGACTGTGTACCATTCCGGATCAGGAGTCAGTAGCTGATTTCCTGAGACTTGCCCTGATTCAGGGGGCAGGGGAACATCTGAGCAGTTAGAATTGCACACATCCCCCACCAACACACACCTCAGTTAAAATGGCAGATCACAATCATACAGCTGTAGGTACCCTTGTTGTGCCTGGCTGCATATCCCACTGTGTCCTAGAAATATCTACATCCAAACTAAATATTTCTAGCATATCTAATCACTTCGGCATCTAAGCTGCTACTTTCTGAATTCGCTTTTTTTTCCTTCAAACAAGGTGCCTCATTAAGATCTTTATAGGAACTTGAGGGCCTCCCTTTCTGTGAATCTTTGCAAATACAGCCTAGACTGTCATTTTCATACTCAAACTCCAGCTCTCCTTTCTGCTGATGGAAACTTGTGTGGCAGAGCGCATAGCTTGGCCAGTGATTTTCGGTTGGACGTGAAATTGCTGCTGCACTGCAGAAAGGGGATTTCTAGGGGCCGTCTCCACATCAGTCTTCACAAATACGAAGTGGTGTCTTGTGACAGCGAGACTGACTCTTCCTTCAGCGTCCTGTTTTCCACTCATGCTTTAGATAAGGTTTTGAGGCCAGCGTCTAGATTGTGTGGGGATAAAGCAGTAATTGTGTGACCCGTCACCTTCTCCTGGGTTCCTGAAAGGGCAGCAGCAATTTTGGTTTGCCAAATGGAGGATGTGGAGCATTTGGTGAGCTAAAGCCCCTTGCTGAGAGGAGAAATTGCAGGGAGCTTACCCTGTTTCCTGGCTAGCTTAGCTGAGTGAACTCTATAGTTTGTACACAGACTGTGCAGCAGTTAAAAATAAAATATTCAGACAAGAAGAGAAGAGACTAAGCCATATGAAAATGATATGTGACAAAGATTCAGAATAGGTAATTTAATATAAAAGACTCCTTTAGTGGCAATTTAAGTATGCTGGTATATTTCAAGTTAATCGCAGATTGCATTGATATTTTTTCAAAGGAGAGGTGCAGGCAGGAATGAAAGTGAACAGAGGCAGGCAGAGAGAGAGAGAGAAAGAAGAAGCATTTATTTTATTTAGTTGTTCATCTTGGTGTTCTCACTGGCCTGGGACTTGAACCCAGGACCTTGGGCTGTATGTGGAAAACACCCAACTGCTGCTCCACCAGGATGTGCCGGATTGCATGGATTTTTAATATCTATACTTTTGAAGAAAATGGTAATTAAAGTGGATTTACACTACCAGAGTAGGGGAGCCTCCAGATTTTTTACCAAACTCATTTCTTCTTTTCTTTGTTTATAGTTTAGTTGTGTTTCCAGATCGCTCACACTTGACCACGTGATTGACTTCCGGTCAATGAAGTGGGTACTTCAGTGACAGGGCACCTCCCAGCCAAGCTCAGAGCTACCTCCCTGAAGGGATCCTGTGTTTGGCCTTCTTCTGATTGACCAGATAAAGGGATCATTCCCTCCAACGAAGTTGGAAGCCTCAGTTTGAAAGGTGACTTGATCCTTATGGATCATTGCTTTGGAAAGAGGTACCTGCAAAGAGGAATGTCCAGTTCGGATTTTGGATAAGTAAGAAATTAGTTTCTATTGGGTTTCAGTATTTATGCATTTTGGAATTTGTTGCAGCAGCTTAACTATACAATTTTAACTCACAGCTTAACTGATACAAACAATTCTATTTCCTAGGGAAAGTCATTCATGTTTTTCTTGCAGGTTTTATCAGAGCCAAGCATGAGCACTATCTAGAATACCATGAAACTATACTCCAAGGGTACAAATTAAAATTAAACCAAATAAGAAGGCACTAGCACATCAAGGAAATATTTTTTTCTTTCCTGATATATGCGAACTGACTTGAGATCTTAATGGCAGTGCCTCCTGGGCTATGATTCTCTAGGTTACAGTGACCTGAACTTTGGGAACCATCTACAGAATACCAGTAAGTGTTTTCATTATCCTGCACTTCTCAGGGAAATGTACCCTAACACCATGCTCCACAAGAACAAAGAAACAATTTGCTTTTGGATAGTTTTGCCTGTTAATCCAGTTTGGCCACTCAGGTACATTTAAGGAAACAGTGCTTTCCTCTGTCATCTGTGTACTAGGAGGCAGGTGGTTATATAAGAAGACTCAGCAGAGAACATGGAATTCTAATCTCTGCAGTGGTCATGTGCTTCTGTGCTTTTTCTAAAGCCGGCAGGTAACTACAGAGACAATATTTCAATGCTGACTGGAGCCTGAGAGGGAGATGAGAGCAAGTGGCTACCTCACGAACCCAAAGTGAAAGAAAACTTGAGCAGAGCAAAAAGGACTTTTCATGAAGACTCGTGAACTAGCTTTAAACATGTCCAGACTTCTAGGCACAGCACAAAACATCCAAGATTTGGGGCCCACAAAATAAATTTATAAGGAGATTGCATGTGTGGGGGGCCTGAATGTTGAATCCTGTTTCTTGACACTTCAGCCAGGGGCTTGCTTTAATCTTTCCAAACTAGTGCATCTTAAATATTTAGGAACATCTTCGGCTTTCCATGCTGTATCTGTAGACTGGTTTCAAATATCCCAACTCCCCAAGTACCATTAAGGCATGCAGAATTTACAAAAAAACAAAAACAAAGCCCATTATACACACACACACACTGCTAATACTATATTTCAAGGCAGAAAGACAAGACGCTTTAAAGCATCTATGAATTACACAGCATTTATATATATATATATATATATATATTTGTATGTATGTATGTATGTATGTAGTACTGGTGCTAACAGAGCTTCAGAACTCTGCAGGTTTAAATGGCTTGTGCTGTTCCATTGTTTTCTAGGATAACAGCCCTTAGTTGCTTCACTTGGAACCAGCTTCCCATATTATGGCCAGTTGGGCCTTCACATGCTACCTACCACCCACTTGTCTCTTGCTTTCACAGGCAGGGTTAAGTGAAAGGATTATTTTCATAATACCCATGAAAAGCCCTTTTCTCATGAGTAGAGTCCTCTATTCTATGTGTAATTCGAGAGGCTGTTGACTCATTTGCAGGAGTTACTTGGCATCATTTTAAAATGATCAATTTCCAAGCATTTCTTTGATTCATACACTGTTATGATTGTTATGATTCAGATACGGTGTGCATGCTTTCATCAAATCTTATTAATTCGGGATGTCACATCTTTATAGATTTCACCAGAATTTTGGGTCTAGACAATGTACTCTTCACATGCTAGACCATAAGAGGTGTGGACTTTCATTGTTGCCATTTGGCAGGGTAACTGTTGTCCCTGACCTCAAGTGTCCTGTGATATGCAGACATCCCCTCCCAAGTAAAGGAGTTAGGTAGACACATTCATACACAATTCTGTGGAGCCGGGGAGGACTGCACCTACCTCCTCCTTGGAAATCATTTGACCTGGTGCTGTCTTTTCAGAAAAGACCACCAATCCCATGCAGCCAAGTTCTCCCCAGCCAGCATATCATGTTGATCCACCTCCATACTGACCATGTTTCCTTTGGTCCTGAGAAAGAGTATCTGTCATGGTTCTGTCCACCCAGAATTTGGAGGAACCCAAGGTTCAACTTATAAGCATCCTGATGATGGGAAGGGAAGACAGAGGAGTACATTTTACCTCATTGTCTCAGTTTCCACTTTCTGTTTTGGTCCCCACATTTTCCTCAGACCTTTGGCTCGTAGGCTTTATGCCATTCAGTGACCTTACTATCCAAATACAGGGATTATGTCCAGTTGTTAAAAGAAGGGTGTGATTCTGAGTGAGGAACAAAGCATTTCATACTTTCTCCAGATCCCTACCCTGTCATCATTTAGAGTATCAGCAGCCAACAGTTCTCTAAGTCATAAAGATAAATTTTTCACCTTAAAGAAAATTACTAGGAAGAGAAAAAAATTTATGGTGATGGCTATGGCTTTCCAGGGCCACAGCAGAATATGTAGAGTCCATTAATAATGTAAATTTCTATTCTAACAAAGAAAGCAACGATTCTTAAGGGGGTGAAATTGTTCTAAACTCTTACATATATAAACTTAAAACACCACAGAACCTCCTTGCTTGTGTCATTCAGGGATGAAAAATTTCTGCTATTGACCATGTTTCTCCAGAATGTCATTTGATGATACAGGAAGTTCATGAGTCATTAGGATAATGATCCCAACATTACTTGTCAGTAAAATATGGAAATCATTTCTCGTTTTGATATGTACTAATTTTATCTTTATTTAGTCAGCATCAAGGATGTTCAGAGGTGATTGTTCCTCACTAATTAATTCCCAGTTCAAACAGATCATCAGATGATATCCAGTAATATTTTAACAGTGCATTTTTAAAGAAAACTTTGTATCTTAGCCGAGTCGTTTAGGTGAGGGAATTGGTTGCACATTTTGCTACTGGCCTGATGATTTGTCCTGAGAAACTCAGACACTCAGTGTCAGGGCTGCCTATGAATAAAGAGAACCTTATTCAGTTATACTTCCCTCGGAACGCATCCCCTCGAAACGCATCGACTTGCTTCCTTTCTTCATTCGGGGTTCAGAATTTACCTGTGACTCCAGACACCTGCATAGTACTGTCTGAATCCACCCAATTTCTTAGATTGCAGATCTCTCATAGTCCTTTTTCTGAGTAACTAGGTAATTAGGTCAATTTAGATTAAGTACCAGAGTACCTCTGCTCAATTAAGTAAGTCCTTCTAACCAGCTATTTCGACTAATTTGAGTTTATGGATGGTGGTTTATGCAAAGTATTGCATGGTATTTGCATTCTAATTTGCTTTAATGGAGCAAATCCTGGGATTATTGTAAGTATTAATGACTGATATGAATGTATTGCTATGTGGAGATTCAGAGAGTGAACAGAAGGGAAGGAGAAGCGTTTAGAAGGACTTCAAATATCTTGCTCTCTACATTTATCTGCATCTCTAAAAATTTGAACTTACCCACAGGTATTGCTCTCAGACACTTCACATCTTACATTTTCTTAATGTTGCTAGTGTTTGTTTTGTTGATGATGATGTTGATAATGATTCCATAACCTTAATACAGAAAAAATATTTTAAAGTGGTGCACAGAGGGACATTCACCCACTTTACAAAAGTTATAATAATTTTTTAATTTGCAGAAACATTGCATTAGAACTTAATTTAGGTTGAAGATGTGTGTCATTGTAAATTGACATCTGTATGTAATACAAAACTCTAACTTCTTACTCTAGGCTGAACTCTACAGAGCCATGACTAAACTATGCAAAGAATGTATTTTCCCTTTTCCCGGGAGGAAAGATGCCATTTTAAAAATAGATGATACAAAGACAGTGAGAGAAATTATCTCCTTCCTTTCTTCCCTTTTACTCTCTCAGTATAAATGCTATTAAAAAATAAATGAACGGAATTCAAACTTTTACAAGGAAGAGTTCACAATTCTCGGGAATGTATTCTAGCCAGGCAGACACTTTATCTCCTTCTAAACCACAGTGCCTCAGGGTGCCAACCCTGAGGAGATAAGAATTGGTTAGGATTATGCAAAAGATCTTGGACCCATAAAGGAGCATTTAAACACATTAATCCTAAAGAGATGTTGTTAGGATCAAGATTAGGCTCTTAATCAGAGAAAAGGGCTTGGAGTCATTGCTGCTTTGCTGAGTCTCAAGTGACAATCCACACTGCTGCTATGACACTGATCCCAAACAGCAAATGTGAGATTCCAGTCCCAACAGGCAGGCAGAGTTAGTGGGTCTGTGGCTATGGTCAATCTATCTGCAGGTCGATAAGGAAATATCTAGAATGTTTTCCCCTAATTTTTGTGAAGAGTAAAAACTAAGTATTTGCTTACCTTCATGTCTAACTGTAATAAATATACTTAATATATAATGTTAACATTAAACTGTCAATTAAATGCCACAATGATCTCAGTTGGAATTGTCCTGCCACACAAGGTAATCGCCATTGTCCCTGAGCAGTCATATGAAACTTGCCATGTGAATATGGTTTTCCCTCCAAGTCCTCTCATGTTACAGTGAAATTCCAAGGGGCTTTATCAGTTCATTGGAAAGCAAATACCTTACAACCTCTTCATGTACAATACTTAGAATTTAACTGTAATAACACTGAAGCAAAAAAATAAGTTTGCTGAAATTGAGTTTAGCCTAATGTGACTCTGACTCATTCTTGATGGATTATAAAGACAGATGTCACATGGAGGAAGTGGAATGGCTGAAGTTGTCCCCCAGAGGCTTCCAGGTATATGTGCTCTGACCCCTGAGCTGGCTTGACCTTTGTAGGGAAGTGATATTTTGACATCAATGACTATTGATCTCACTGACTTCATTTCTGTGATAACCTGCCTGTTTGCTCTATCCTTAATTTTCAGGACTGTGTTTTGTATTACAACATTGGTGAGATGGACTAAAATGTATGATCAACACAAAGAGTGATGAACATTGTCTGCCTATTTTTGATATTCATGGAGTAATCTTTATTAGGGGAGGATGTGGAGGTAATTAATGGCATGAGGGCATCTCTTTGAATCCCTGGGTACTGTAAAATAAGAGAGAGTAGCAATAATTGGAGAGTGGGAGAAAACGAATTCCAGTGCAGAAATCAACAAACCAGATACTTCAGCTGGAGCTCAAGTTCAGACATGCGGTAATGAGAAGAGGGGCAATTTTTCTCTGCATCACTGGTTCACATGGTGTAAACCCAGTAAGCAAGAGGAGGCAGAGCTTCAAGACACATAGCTGAAGTGTAAACAAGGGCAGTTTTGCACATTGGGAAAGGCTCTTATCACTGGAGCGGAAATGTCTGTTACTCATAACTACCACGGGAGGTGTGGTAGGTGGGCAGAGCTATACCCACAGCCTGGTCTTTTTTAATCCCTGTGGAGCCTTCAGACTTCTTGCAGGCACTGCATTCATTATTATTACTGTTGGGAAGATAGAAATCATGTTATTTTACAGTCTGTTGATAGACAATAAAAAGTCTAATAAACAGCAATCAAAAAACCAGGTATAGAGAAAACAAGTTTTCCTAGATGAGGCTGGGAGAAAGAGGGTATGGAGTTAATGTCAAAAATTGAAAATGTTGTTTGTTGAGATGGGTGAAATTATGGAACAGTGTGAAGTGAACTAATGTGTACTGAAGGCTAACTACTTACTCATGACATGAAAGTAAAACTACCCCAGCAAAACAATGAAGGGCCACCAAATGGTCACTGAAGACCCTGGTTATTCTTTATTTCATTTTTTTAAAATTAGAAACAGTGTACCAACTTGCCATTCTTGTGAAATATTACATAGTAAAAGTGAGTGCATTGTTAGAAGATTGGATTATAAGGACTGACTTCTGGCTACAGCTTTTCTCCTTTACAACATGGTTTGATAGGAGGTCCATTCGTACCTACCACACTTTTCATCTACCTCCAGATAAATGTGATGCTCTCCTTCCTGAATTCTCAGGCACTTAAAGTATTTTGTAGACTGTTTTTATGTTGCATGTATAATGTTTCTGTATCTTATTTTTCCTGTTAAACTGAGATACCTTAAAACTAATTTTTGGTTCATGTTATTTTGAGTCCCTCTAGCCTAAACATAGTACTCAGTGTATTGGTTGAGAGAATGAATGTATTTGGAGAAAATATTCTACCAATATTGATATGACCTGACAATGAACTATCAAATGACAATGAAATGATAAAGGTAGAAAGGTCACAAATATAGACATGCCCTTTAGTTTCTTATAATAGTACTCAGAATAGATTATAATTAGATACCTACAGCCATGTGAACGAATATTAAAAAAAGAAAGGAAAAGTTTATTTACACAAATAACCCATTTCCATTTCCATTATCTGTAGACTTACTATTGTGAGTCCTTTCATTGCCAAATAAAATATAGAATGTACAGTTAAACTGAAATTTTAGACAATATCAGTTTTTAATATTAGATAAGCTTTTAGTCTAAAACTTTCCCAAATAGTGCATGGGTTATACGTATATTAAAAACACATATTCAAAGCGTTAGTGTATCGGTGTGCCCTGGTGGCTCAGGTGTTAAGCCAGCACCTGGGGCGCAATCTTCATACAGTCCAAGGACCCGGGTTGGTGACTACGGGTTAGGGGAAGGGGACAACTAAAAATGAGCAACTAAAAAAACAAAATGCTTCTTCCTCCTCCCTCTTTCTCCCTCCCTACAGCCAACCTGACTTCCTCCCTCTTAAAAAAAATAAGTTAGTATAAATCAGTATATTTAAACTTTAGGTAAATAATGTAGAAAATTATTTTCTTTATTTAAAATTCAGATTCAACTGTGCATCCCATAATATTATGTGCTAAATCTGGCAACGCTAATGGCGACTAAAAAAGAAAAGGAAGAACCAAATAGAATACCCAGATCCTAGGTAGAGCAATGTGAAGATCCTTGCTTTCTTACTAATATCTTACCAAACATTTACATTTGTTTGATGTATCTTTTCCTGAAGAAAACATGAGACTCACACTTCTATTTCTTCCAAAGCTGCACTGATGTGGGCAAGTCTTTTAGCAGAACTGACTTAGCTGTGGTTCTAGTAAAATCCTTGAGGGAGAACAAAGGAGCCTCTGGACAGTTCTGCGATAATAAAGATCTTTCTGTGTCACTGCAGTTTTCTTACTAGAAGGTCTTTGTAGGAAGTTAAAGTAGATCAGGTGAGAAGGAACCAGTTGTTCCAGCTGAACAAAAATGTTTTATAAACTGAAATTCCTGATTTCATAATCTGGGAGAACTAAGATAGATCTTTTCCCAGTCAGTTTAAGAAGGGTCAGGTTTGGACAACCATCTGTGGGATAGAGAAGAGGAAAAGACAGAATCGGGAAAAGGCATCGAAGGGAAGGTCCAGAAGTTTCCATAGAGGGTGGATCTGAAAGCCATCCAACCCCTCTTCTGCTTAGTTGCTTCATGCTTAGAAATATGTGTCTTTTAAGTCGAGTCACTTAAGCTTGCTTAGCCTCAATTTTGTCACTGAAAAAATAATAAAAATAACTACCCTTCAGGGTATTTATGGATATTAAATAAGCTTAATCCTTTCCTGGCACATGGTGAGTATTCAGTAAATGATGTGGGTGGTGGTTTCTGTTTTTGTTTTTAATTGCAGCAAGATTAATAATAAATACCTCCTGATGGTGGTCAGTCCCTTTTTCTCCAGGTTAAGATACTTTACTTTACATTTACTTTTCTTAATTGCAGCAGCTAAACGTCTTTTACTTTAGCATTTAGCATTTTGTAATAGTCACAGTACCCAGTTCTTAGTCTGCAGCCTGTCCCCAAAAGTAAAACACACATATCATTGAAGGTCCCAATCAATTAGAGTGTTTTTAGGCTTAGAGAAGGAAATAAGGGCAAAGTCAAAGAAGAGATCAAATTCAAACTAAAAATAAATGAATGCTTAAGGATTTTAGTGAAAGAAATTTTATTTCTAGAAGTTCCATGCATTAAGAGATAACCACTTGTCCAACAAGGCTGAGCTTTTCCCTCCTCTTCTAACTTGTCGCAAATTTTACCTAAGTAAAAAGCTGAAAAGACTCTCTAGGAGATGATGAATAACAAAATATTTACAACTGATTAGACAAAGGGTGCAGGTGCCTCAGACAAATCACTCTACATGGGGATTCTAAGCTTTCTTTCAAATTTTTGCCAGTAAACCCTGGAGGAAACATTGTAGGTAGAGAAGTTGCATCCTTTCATTTGAGTTTTTATGTTCTTTCATTTTTTTTCACCCTTTCTCTTCCTTTTTTTCTTTTTTCTGGTTCACAATACATGCACTTTCTAATCACTACCTTTTCAAGTAATCTAAAACCATTCCATTGGCCTCTGATGTAGGATTCATTTGAGCAAGGCTCTAAAGATTGTTTGTTTTACTAGATTGCTAAATCCATTAGGGTTCAAAGGAGCTTTTGCCAGCAGACAGTAGGCTTAATCTGTGCCTTTCTGCTTGGCTAACTGCTCCTCAAATGTTAGCACTGGAGGAGATTCAGATTGCCAAAGCCAAATTAGCAACAAAAGATTCAACCACAGGGTTGCACAAACCAGGGAGATTTTCTGCCGTGAAGCTGCTGATCTCCTTTCTGTACTCTTTCTACAGACAAAGCAAATGGCTTTGCCTGACCACCACACTGCCTGCTGATATTATTGTGAACCATAAGATGGTCTGGACGTTGTCTCCCTAAGAGTGATTATCTTCTAGCCTACTCTCCGCTCACTGACTGAGTTCTCCAACGGCATTGCTTTCATTACACACCTTTTGTGCTGCTGCTGAGAAAATGGATTTAAACAACAGTTATACAAGAGCCATAGTATTTATTGATTGAATAAGCAAAAGCCTGAGATTTGATGGTGGTCTTCCCAAGCCTTCCAACTCCAGTTTTTGATTATCAACCAGGCAGCCTGGCTTGTCTCCACCTGCCGGAGGGTCGTCTTGCCACTCAGTCCTGCTTTGCAAAAGCAGGCAGGGAAGGGGCTGCAAAAACTTGCCTGACATAATCCTGAGTACTCCTTGTGGTATAATTCCAAACGTATCTCAGACTCTTTTAAGGTTCATTTGTATATAAGAATATATGAAATTAGAAAGCATAGGGTCAGAGGAGAAAATCCCCCTACCCCAATGAATTTTTCTGGGCTCGTTGAGCAACCAAATTAATAATAGACAATTTAGTAGGAGAAAGCATCCAATTAAATTACACTGATATTAATTCTAGAGTGAAGGGGACAAAGTACTTTTTTCTTGAGCTAAGGAATAGGAGAGGAGCCCAGGGCTTCAAGGGGAGAGAGGGTGACTCATGGCAAAATTCAGATGCTCTGTAACTGGATGCTTTGCCCTGCTAGCCAGTTAAGTTTCTGAGACAGGAAGGTTATTTCTGGAGGTAACTCAGTTCTGGGTAATCCTCCTCCTCTTCATTCTTCTACATAGTTTAAGGAGTAGTAGTAGTTTCTCTCCAAGCCTGCAGAGCCTCAACTGAACTTTGCTCAAAAGAACCCACCTACCAAAGTGACATGTCCTGGAAGGCCTGTTCTGAACACCTGGGGCAGGGGACGGGGTGGCTGTCCTTCAAAATACTCTTTGCAGGAGATTTTGGACAGGTTTATACAAATAGTGAATCAGCTCAACTAAAGTCCAAGAAAATTTGTAGTTGAAAATTATATAAACAATAGCATTTTATAGGTATTGTGGCAAATTTGGCATTTATTGAGTTATATGATTAACTTTTTGTCTGTACAGTCTCAAAGAAATCAATTTGGATGAAAGTTTGTTGTTGTTTTTTTTCTTTTTACCATGTAGAGATAGTGTGAACTGACATTGCTCTAGAATAATAATGTTTAACACTCATTGCAGATTAGAATTGCAAGTTTCCCTTCCTATTTGAAAGTGGAGCATTCCTATTTAGTATGACAGGTTATTGTGGGGATCTGAGAGAACTGTTACAATTTATTCATAGGAAAAAAAAATGGTTATGTGTGTATTCTTAGACCCCAAAATAACCTATCAAATCATACCAGATAGGAATATTTTACTTTGGGATAGTGGAAGAAACCTGTATCCGAGATTTTATAAAATTTCAAATTCAATCTTAAAAAGAATGCTTAAGATTTTAGAGAAAATAAATTTCATTTCTAGAAGTTAGATGCATTAAAAGTTAACCACTATACAACAAAGCTTATAAATTTGGGGACTTCACTGCTAGGAATTTTAATTTAGTCTTGGAAGGATCTTGACATTAATATATTTTTTTAAAGTTCTCAGATGATCTTGTTGTATAGTGAGAACACCAATGCGGTAACACCAATGCAGCTGTCTAGACCTGAGCATATCCGGGCTCCCCTCAGACTAAATGAAACCAAATCTCTGAGACATGAACTCAGTCATCTAATTTTTTTAAAGTTTCTCAGATGGTTTTGCTGTATGGTTAGAGTTTAGAACCGCTGTTGTAAGTGAAGGGAGTCAGAATATGATTCCCATAGATGACACTTTGGCATAAAGTTTATTTTTAACTGAAGGCAATTGAATTGAGAATCACTAGATACAGAAAAAGTGTTTGAAACTCTCCTTAGCTGTTTAAAAGTAGGACATATGAGTCCCTTTGAGAAGGTGCCCTCCGACCCATATCAGAGACAGAAGAGAAACTTATCATGGAGCGGGGTAGACTGCAACAAGATGAGTTTTCATTAAGAGATTGCTGCAGTAGTCCTTAGCTTCCATTAATTCTTCCAGGTCATTTAGTTCCTCCTACTCAGTAATTCCCCCCAGCCCCTTCACCATAATTTTCATTCCTTGGAATCCAAACCCTCTTTATTTTATTAAAAGGATATGTATGTCCCTGAATCTAATGCCTTTTTGAGTTTCACCTCTGTTCTATGAACTCACATGTATATAAAACTAAAAATTCTTTGCCTGATCTATTTTTGTTTTGTTTCTTTAGTTTGCAGGTCCCCACAAGAGGGTCTTAAGAGGGTCGAGGAGAGTTTTTCTTTCTTAATGTAGTAATTTAATATAAGAATAGGTTTTGATTCTGTGTTAGGAACAAAGTTCTCATAACTGAGAACTGACTACAATGAGTGAATCATGTTGCCTCAAATTCATATGTTGAAATCCTTCCAATGTGATGCTTTTTTGGACATGAGGCTTTTGGGAAATAATTAGGTTTAACTGGGATCATGAGAGTGGGGTCTTATGATGGGACAAATATCCTTTGAAGTTAGAGAGATTGCAAGAGTTTGTGCTCTTTCTCTTACTCCCTGCTCCCTCTCCCTCTTTCCCTCCCTCCACTCTCCTTTTCTTCCTTCCAGAGTGAGTTTATGGCCAGAAGACAGCCATCTGCCTGGCAATCCTCACTTGAACATGATCAGCTTGGCGTTCTGATTTCAGACCCCTAGGCCCTGTGGGAAACAAATTTATGTTGTTGAAGTGATCTGCTGTACAGTAATTTTTTATAGCAACCCAAGCTAAAACTCTGACCCAGAATTTAACTGATGATGATAACCTTCTTGCCAGTCTATTTAGCACTGGTGAGATACAACTCTGGCTAGAATTTTTGTTTTATTTTGTTGTATAAGGATGTAAATTAAAATCTTTTCAAAAGTTAGATGCTCAGGACCATAGGACCATTGTTAGATATTCCAGGTCCCTGGTTTTGTTTAAAAACACATTTATGAGGTATAGGGATTTTTTGATGAAGAGACAAAATAATGTACAACAAAGAAGTATAGTTCACCCCTGAACAATGTAAGTTTGAACTGAATGGGTCCATTTATACTTGGATTTTCTTACAGTATGCATAAAACGCAGTACTGTAAATATATTTTCTCTTATGATTTTCTTAACATTCGTCTTGTTTTTCTAGCTTATTTCATTGTAAAAATGCAATATGTAATATACACATACATAACATGTAAATATATGTTGATTGACCTTAGGTTATTGATAAGACATCTGGTCAACATTAGGCTATTAGTAGTTAAATTTCTGCAGAGTCAGAGTTTTACATAGATTTTTGGCTGCAAGAGGGCATGGCACTCCTGACCCCCATGTTGTTCAAGGGTCACCTGGACTTACATATTGATTTGCATTCAGCGCCATGAAGATTTCGGGCACCATCTCTTTCTACTCTCTGTTGTCAAGCACACCATCTCCTGGGTGTTTCCTCACCTCCTCCTACCATGAAAGGTGGCCTTGCTGCTGTTTCTCTCTGTGCCATAGTTTTTTAGTAGTTTTTATTTGAAGAAATATATATTTTACTTGCTTTTCAGTTTCCTAATACCATTTATGTAATGTCAGCAGTGCCATTATTCAAGGTGCTGTGTATCATTTTTATCACTGGTAACTACTACTGATTTTTGATGAGTTTGTCAAGTAAGGATCATTTGGGGTCATTGAAGATGACTACAAAGATGAGTCTTACCTAACACATGCAGCAAAATGTGAGCAATAATTTGTGTTTTTTGATCATCTGTCAGAGTTTTACAATGTAAGTTTTATAGAACAATACACATTTCAGCCACTCTTCAGGCATTCCTGAAATGTGCTGTCCATACACCACCACTAATAATGACTGTGGGCCAGGGACAGTGGGCAGGGCAAAGAGCAATCTCCTTTGTTCAAGCAATGTCCCTCCTGTCTCCAGCACAGTTGAGGACAGTTTGTAGAGAAATACAACTATCTCATGGATCAGAGGAAGGTCAGAGAGAAAGGATTGGAAAGGCCTGTTGGCATTATAGAATAAAATCCTCAGAAGTCCTGAGGGGATAGGTGCAGCCACCTCCAGGATAGCCCAACACTTAACTATGGGAGCAGTAGAGGGATGGGGCTGCCCCGAAAGCCAACATGTAGGAGTTCATAGGGTCATGGGTGCCTGACACTTACATGCTCCAGTGCTGAAGACCAGAAGCCAAGTGGAGGTCAAAATACAAATGGCCAAAGTCACATATGGGCTTAGAGCCACAGCTCAAACCTTGATTTAAGTTTGAAATGATTGCAGGTCTCCCAAATCAGCATGTTAGCACCTTTGAAGGGCCCAGTCTCATCTAATCCTTTGAAAGAAATGTGATGCCAGAGAACCATACTGATCTGCTTCCTAATCTGTATATCCTGGAATGGAGCTTTCCCCCAGGATCACCCCCACAGATATGAATCTCAGGGGTCTTAAGGTTTTTGGTTGGCCCATGTGTGGAGGTTGGTTATGGAGAATATCTAGACAGCGTCTAGAAACCAGGACTGAGAACCATGTGGGTCCTGGAGTTCAGACTTGAGGTATTTCACCTAGGTCGTGCTGCTGGCCCTGGCTGGCTCCAGGCACCTGAAGATGTCATTAAATGTGGGACTGTGGGTAATTCACCACTTACCTGTGTGTAATTGTGATAGCGTGAGACCACTGTAGGATTCTGTATCTCAATATATATATATTTCTATATGTGATAGTAAATTGATCAGAGGATTTAATCCCAGGAGAATACATATGGTATTCATTCTTTCTGATTTCTCAGAAATATGGCAAGAAAGTTAATCTGATTTTAATATACATCGACTATGTGTTTTCCTACCTTTAGAAATGAATTTTATAAAGCTAATTCTAACCTAAGTATTTGGATAGAAATTCCATATGTTTTACATTTTGTTTTGGTTATAATGCCCAAATATAGATTACATGATAGAAGTACATGTCCTTGGGTAGCTCAAAATATAATGAATCAAGAGAGATAATCCAACATGTAGTTATTTTAGTAAGCTACATAATTTTATAATTATAATGGTATATAAAATCTTCCTTGCTAATAGAACACGCTAGATTATATCTTACTCTTTCCTCAGATTTATTGACCTCTTAGATATCATGCTCATATTTAAAATTAAAAGTGCTTACTCAGTTTCCCAGAAGTAATAACTCAGTTAATCTGAAATTTCCTGCAGTTCACCTAATCATTATTTGATCAAATCTGACTCTTACAGAGTTGTCTTGTGGGAATAAAAACATTAATGATTTTCCTTTCAAAGTTAGCTCACTTAGTAATGAGTCACACATAGATATGGGTGTTCAGGGACTCTTCCAAGTCTTCTGAGAAATAGACCAATCTGTAGGATCTGTACAATGTCTTCCGTGCTCCATCCTTGAAACCATTTTAATCTGTTTAACTCTGTACGTTAAGCAGCCTTACTCAATAGATAAATAAAAGTTGACCCATATTTGTCATTAGAAGTCAGTTCTGCTCTCAAGAAATGCATATTTTCCAAGTGTATGTACAGAATTATACACCATTAAAATTCCATCAGTGTCTTAAAAAATAAAATATAAAGTGTTGGTGAGTAGAATTCAGAGAAAGAAAGCATCAGTTTCAGACACTAGACTGACATACTAGAGTCAGGAGAACGGATTTTCCATCACAATTGATAATCTAGGTTTCAGCAATAATAGAGTTTGGAAGTGAGAAGGACAGAACGTTGCTACATTAGTCATAGCTTTACAAACAAATAGTAAATGCTGAATATATGCAAAAAGTGATTTGAAAAGATATGTACCCATCTTCAACCTCAGTTCAGACTTTTTTTTAAGATAGAAAACTGTAATAAAACTGTTTAAGAATAGGTGTGCATTCTTATTTTTCATTTGTGGAGACGAAAACTGACTTTCTCATTCAGAGTATAGAGATTATTTACCTAATGTTAGACTTTAAAATTCCTTAACATGTAAAAAAAGTTAAAAAAGAGAACCAGAATGACATGTTTAGCCAGACACAAGCTGCCATAAAACAATAGGAGATCCAAGGGGCCGGCAATCTTTACATTGAAAGCATATTTGTGGATGTATATGACTTTCACATGGTAGAGGAAGATAATCGACAATTTTTCCCAGATTCCAAAAGAACTCATGGTACGAAGGAGGCTCATACACTTCTCATCTCTCCCGTCTGGCTTTCTAACATTTGTGATTTGCCCAAGACTTTCTGACTCATGCACAGCTACATGTGAAGTGATTTATTGATGGCTGTTAATGATCTTTCTATCACACCACTTATCATGACTTCAAGTCGTCTTATAAACTGGGTCCCTTACTTATGCATTTGACTTTAAAGTATCATTTTTGAACTGCTGTTTGGGTTTGGGATTTTTGCAGAGCTGTTGTGGGTCTACGGGATGCCCCACCTCCACCTCCAACAGAGCAGTTGAGCGGTTGTGCTGTTATCTGTTTTATAGTTTTCTACATTAGCTATTTGGTGTGCTTTTAAAGATTCAATTCTTCTGTAATTAAAACTTTCTTTGGGGTTTCCAAAATGATAGGAATAGAATTGGGGCTAGAACCTAGGCATCATTTGTAGTCTAATGAGAGAAGTGTCTTAGAGCTGTGTAGTTTCAAGTACACAGCAGTATATGAGCGCCCTGGATCAATGATGGGACTGCGGACATAATTTTCCCAAAGGGTTGCGGAAATTCAAAAACATCTTTCTTAGGTCAAAACAAAACATTTCAAAACAAGTTCTTTAATATCTTACCTACCTATACATCTACAAATTCCTAATATGAATTATTAAGCCCACATGTCAAAAAGTTTATACTTGAGACCTCTAAAATTAAAACAGAATGCCTGATCCAAAAACTTCTGTGCTCAATCGATACAGTATTTTAAAGAAAAAAAAAATTGGCAGCATTTTTAAATATGAAATTTGAGAAAGTTATTACTTTCATGGAAGAAATTGTTTTTTTCAAGTAAAATGAAAAAAAAATCAGTGATTTTTAAAAAACACTGCTCAAGTTGCACAAATAATGATCACTTTAGAAGATGCTTTTTCCTCAGTCTTCCTCCACACTTTATCTTTGTTCTGTGATGTTGTCTTTCTCCTAAGTGAGACTAGATCTAAACAGGCTTTATGAGGAATTCTTGAGAGACCAAGAGGAACCCAACAGATATATTTTATATTCATATACTGTCAAGTTTATCAGTTCATCCCTAGCCACATTGTGCCCCCATTTATTTCTTTATGTATTTTTTTATCTTTTAAAAAGTAATAACCAATTTTGTAGAACATAGCCTATTTCACCTTCATGGCCCAGCCCATAGCAAGATGCTGTGACAAAGTTCTGAATTTATTTGAAAGAAAAGCTGAAGTATGACTAAAGGTCAAGTTTTCTAAATCTCTTTGTTTGCTGAAGTGGAAGAAAGAAAAACAGACTCCACAGATGTCCATGGTCATCTCAAACCTCTCAGAGAAAGCATTTTGCATACCACCAAAATTATAGACTTCTGAAGCATACTGTACATGTTTTATGATCATTTTAATGGCGGTTACCCGAAGAGATAAGCAGTAACACAGTAAGAACCAAGCAGATAACTTTCATCATCTACAGTAATCTGAGGGAAATATGGAAACTTGGCACGACAGGCAAGCAGTTGGTTCTGTCAAGTAATTATGGAACAGTTGAAAGCCCACAGGTAAGTACCTCTTCAAAGCTGGCAGCCATCAATGGGTCATTAATTATTCTCTTCACTGTTGTTTTTCTTTGATGAGCCATCTCAAATCTTATGGGGAAAGCAAATGCAGGTTGGATAGAATGCTCTCAGCCAAGGAGTAAGAACAAAAGGGAAAGTAGAATTTGTGCAGTTTTCAATATATTGAGTAACTCTGTAGTTATCTCAGACTAACTCTGTAGTCATCTCAAATTCCAAAGTGCTTGCAAGGACTGAAGTTAAAATAATATAGTGATTGTCTTGAGGACAGTGACAGCAACCAGAATCGTCAGAACTTACTTTACCATGCTTTACTCAGGGAAGTGGCTTCAAGTCTATTCATATACTTGAGAGAAATGTGTTTCTGAAGAGATGCTTCTCCAAGGGACAAAGAAAAGTTTGAATGAATATATTGTCATAGATTTGCTTAAGAAAAACTTGCAACATAGAATCAAACAAAAACAAACTCAGAGTCCCTATTCATCATTTCAATGAAGAAATTCACTTCCTATATAGAAATAAAGATGAATATGAATCTGGATTAGCAATGGTTTCATTGATTTATTTGTTCATTCATCACTCTCTATTGAGTAAATTCTATATGGAAGATCCTGAGGTGGATATTGTGAAGAATAAAAAATGTAGAAAATAAAGTACCCATCATCAAGGAGTTTATAAAATTAGCTACTTGGAGATGAAAGTGTTTGGGAATACTCAGTAAAGTCACTGTTATATTCAGGCAAGAGTGGTTAAAATGGGAAACCATAGCAATGAATTCATAGCAGTAGTACTTTATGTCATCACAGATCCTGGAAATTCAATGGAGTTGCCTACAGATTGAGGATGAGATCCTGAGCAAGGTATATTTCATCCAGTTCCAAAGTTAGCAGACACTCTTATTAAAGCAGGAGACATGATTCTCAACTTCAGTTTTTTACCACCCCTAAATGTAGAAAGGTGGGCAAAGTTAGAATGATTTGATATTTATCTTGTTTGTCATATCATGTGTAAAAGCTTCAATATCATACTTGCAACATACAACTTGATGTTCAGTTAGCATAGTGAAATGCGACCCAAAGCAGTCTTATATCTCTTGTGTTGTTCACTTTTATAGTTTGTAACTGTAGTCACCCATCTACTAAATTATATAGACAGCCTATGTATGATTCCTTTATATAAGTGAGTTTGGAGGATGGTAATTTTATAACCAGACAAGGTTAAAAGGTAACTAAAGAAGACATTCTGAGATTCTAGAAATTCAGTTAGGGTCTAGAACAGAGTAAAAATGTTTACAGATATGATCAAAGTTGGAGAATCTGACAAAAAGAGCTATCGTAGACTCTTAAGGGTGAGGCAACCTATGCAGGCTAGCTGGCAGCTAGTAAGGCATTTGGGTTTAAACAGATTACAGGCATAGAGAATCAAGACATTCAAAATATTGATACTGTGGCACACAGGCTTCCAGTTCTGGGGATGAACAGATAATAAGATGATGACCAAATTTGCATATTGCATTGTTCTAAACACTTCTGTGGCTATACTGAGTAACTCAACTTGCCTGTTAATAGTTGGTTTGTATTGTTTAAGACTATTTGGAACCCCTGAAACGAGTGAAAAAAAGAAGATACATAACAGGTGCAATGAAAAATATTTCAGAATAAAAGACTAAAGAATCATTGAAAAACGTTCACATTATGGTTATAAGAAATAATTTTTAAAAAGAGAATGCTGACACAATACACTATGATCTTTTTTTTTAATTATGAGAGGAAGAAATCTTGTTGTAAAAACATCTAGACAAAATTCCTACAAAGGAATAAAAATCAAACCTGCTTTGTGTTTTTGGGCTTTGAAAAATTGAGGGAAAATAGTACTCTACAGCTAAAGGGCAGAGGTAAGTTGTATTTAGAAAGTCTTTAGCTATCAGCTTTAGGTGTGAAGGCAAAGACAAGGCATTCTTTCAGCTATTTTTCCAGTAAAATTACTTATGGCACACTGTAGCCAAGAGAACAGAAGAATCTAAAGTAAAATTCAGAGACATAAAAAAACACAGTTGGACTAGTGGAGTAATTAAAATAAAATTAGGTTGAATTTCAAAAGGAGACCTTGTAAAATGCTGAGATTTCCAGATTATGTTAATAAAAGGAATATGAGAAAATAATAAGGGAATAAAAATATGTTGTAAATACCTAGATTTGTGTCAACAGTGTCAGACTTTGAGAACAAGTTTGAGTCTTTGAGAACAAGAAATACATAGTTTTGACAACTTTAGTGTCCCAGAGAAGTTTTAAAAAACCAGCAGTGTGCATATTTCATATTTCCTAGATTATAATACAAATCTCTAAAACAAATAAAAGCCACAGTTCATGTAAGAAAAGACAAAATACAGGAAACATGAAAAAAGAAGAAACGGTAAGCAAAAATCAAATTTCATAATTAAGATTAGACATATAATAATTTAAAATTCCACACTAAAAGAATTAGTAGAATCAGAAAATAAGCTCTGTCATGGTGTTTCGTAGAGAAATGGAGCTAAAGAAAACAAAAACAAATGTAGAAATAAAGACAAATGAACAAATATGAAAAAGAGATATGATTGGTTGGTTTTGGTTTGAATAAAGTAATTATTTTTTAGAAAGTAACCAAGACTCTCTCCCCATATAGCACAACCTAATTATTTGGTATAGATATGTCTTGAAGCATAGAAGCCTGTTATTTTGTAAAATTCTTAAAATAATATTTACTTAATTATACTTATAAATCAAGATGACTCCAGATATATTTTGTTTAGTGGAAGTCAATGGAATTCTGTGAGCTACTAAAAAGTATCCATTTATTTTATGGGATATTTTTATATTTGAAGCATATGCATTTTTAAAATTAAAAATTATTTAACAGACATTGCACTATAACATTATATAGATTTAAGGTGAACATCATAAGTCAGCAAATGAATATCTGTATATAATCTATTAAGATCACCACTTACAATTCAGTTCTGTCCTTCACCTCATAATTGACCACTTTTACCCAACTTGCCCCCACATCACTCTTTCTTCTGGTAACTATTTTGGTCCTATTTAATAAAAGTATTTTTGTTCAGTTGGGTTCATTTGTTTGGTTTCTCTATGTATCATACATGAGTGAAATCAAATGACATTTGACTGTCTTCTTTTGACTTTAAGCATAGCTCCTTCCAGGCCTATGCATCTTGCCCTGAATGTCAGGATTTCATCTTGTTGTTACAGTTTTTAATAGCTGTTCATTAATCCATTGTGTGTACACACGCACATACATACACTTAGGTTTTTCCAGCTCTTGGCCGTTGTAAATAATGCTGCAATAAGCATAAAGGTACGTATATCTCTTCAAGCTAATGTTTTTGTGTTTTTTTAATACCCTAAACTGGGATAATGAAATCATATGGAATTTGTAATTCAGTTTTTTTAGGAACTTCCATACTATTTTACTGGTTGCATCAATTTATGCTCCCACCAACAGTGCATAAGGTTTACTTTTCTCCATATCCTTGAGAAAACTTGTTTCTAGCTTTTTGGATAATAGCCAGTCTTGCCTGTATGGATGGTGTCTCGTTTCACTTGTAGCCTATTTTAAACTGAGAACAAGTTAATCTCAAATTCATTCTAACAGTCCACATTTTTAATCCCCCCATTTAAAATTTTTGTTGTCTTACTGCTTACAATGAAACACCAGGTTTCATTCATTTTATAAAAGGTCATTTGTGTTTCTTGCAAGACGGGTTTGATTGTGGTGAATTCCTTTATCGTTTGTTTTTCTGGAAAGCTCTTTATCACTCCTTCAATTCTCAGTGATAACCTAGTAGGTAGAGTATTCTTGGTTGCAAGTCTTTCTTTCATCACTTGGAATATATCCAGCCATTCTCTTCTGGTCTGTAAAGTTTCCATTGAGAGATCTGAAATCTCATGGGGGTTCCCTTGTATGTGATTTGACTTTTCTGTTTTTATGATTCTTTATCTTGAAATTTTGGCATTTTAATTACAGTGTGTCTTTGCATGTTTCTGTTTGGGTTTATTTTGTTTGGAACTCTTTGAATTTCCTGACTCTAGATTTTTGCTTTTTTCCCCAGATTAGGGAGGTTCTCAGCTATTATTTCTTCAAACAAGTTTCCTGTTCCTTTCTCTTTCTCAGACCCCTAAGATGTGAAAGCTGTGAATGCTGTTCTATAAGTCTCTTATCCCATCTTTATTTGTTGTCATTCTTGTTGGGTTTTTTTTCTTATTTGCTCATCTGTCTGAGTACTTTGCACTGTCCTCTCAGTGATTCACTTGGAAGCTTCTTCCAGTCTATTATTGAGCCTCTTTATTATGTTATTTAATTCAGCTATTATTTTTAACTGTATGAATTATGTTTGTAATTTTCTCATATTTCTCTGTCTTTGATGTAGATATTATTTTGCTTACCCATTGTTTTCCTAATTTCAATGAGAATAATCAGAAATAGCACTTTGAAATAGTCAGCAAGTTTACTTAATTTTGTCGCATTAGGATTTTTCTCTGGGGTTTTAATTCATCATTTGGAGTAAAATTTCTCCGTTTCTAATTTGTGATAGGCTGTATTTATTTCTGTAGATTAGGCTAACAGTTATGTTTTTCTGTCTTACTGTCATTAATGGCCTTGTGTTAGGGTTTCAGGTTTCAGAGTATAGACCTGGGGCAGGAGCTCCAGCTGCCAGGTCCTGGGGGATTTAGCTTGTAGGCAGCAGCCAAGTCCGCAGGGGCAAGGCAGCTGTTTCTCCGGCTGCTGGATTTTCTCCTGCACCTCCCCAAGAGAGCTGACACAGCAGAACTGGAAGCTCCACAAACTGAATTTTGCGGGAAAGCAGTGAGGTGCCTGTGTCAGGGCTGCAGGCTCTGGCTCCTGCTGCTGTTCTAGGCTGTTGCTGCCCTGTTAGCCGCAAGAACCAGAACCAGAACAAACGCTCACATGATCTGCTGCTGGTGGATCTTTTCCTCCTACTGAAGTGTTTGGTTTAACAAATGCAAATCCTTCTGTTAGATCTGTGCACATCGTCTGTTGGACCCCCTGCTCACTGTCCTGTGTTCTCTATTCCACAGAGTCCTGTTCTCCAAAGGAAATGAGTCCGTGGGGGAAAAAAATAATAAACAATAAAGGATTGTAGGACTTTCAGTCTTTAGAACAAAAAAATCCCTGCCTCCCTAATTTTCCAGGTCAATTGAGTGTGTGTTAGGACTCATGAAAGTAAATCCTTATGTTTTTTAAAAAATCTCTTCTCAGGAGGATAAAATACTCTGTTTCATAAATCAAGTGTGACTATGTGACTGGTGCTGAGTAGCATGTTTTGAATGTATGCAGGTGGATTGCCTGCATTTCGATGGTTGAAAAAATGAATTAGCTCAGTGACTCATAGTTTTGGCTAGCTTCACTGACTGTGAAAGGAAGTTCAGTGTATTTAATTATCAATCTCTTCTCCACCCACTGAAACAAGTTAACATTTAGAATGTGTCCTTCCTTGGTGGACCCTGGTGTCTCAGGTACTAAGCTGGTAACTGGGGCTTGGACCTTGTAAATCCCAGGGACCTGGATTTGAGACCCTGGGTAGGAGGAAACAACCAAAATAAATGAAAGTGCTTCTATTACCTTTAATGCCTCCCTCCCTTCCTCCCTACCTTCCTCACTCCCTCTCTTCTCCCCTCCCTCCCTCCCTTCCTCCCTTCCTCACTCCCTTCCTTCCTTAGTCTTTCTCTTCCCTTCTCTCTTTAAAAAAAGGAAAAGACTGCTTCCTTTCTTGTTTTCCTCCATATGTAGAGTTATTGTTCATTTTTAAAGAAATGTTTTTTATACACTCTTTTATAGTTTGCTTTTCTCACTTGAAAATACTCTTAGGAATTCCTCAGAGAAGAATTTCTGTAACTTCAATTCATTCTTTTAAATAGCTGAATGTTATTCCCTATGGATATGCTAGAGTTATTTAGTCATTCTCCTTTGAATAATTTTATTTTCATGTAAAATTCCTTTTTAGAAGATTTATTACTAGGAACAAGCTGCTGGCTCAAAAGTATTCAAATTATTGATTTTATAAAATTTTGCTTGATTATAAAAAATTACTAACACCTCATATTTTCACTATACCATTTGTTCTTAATCTTTAAATTTTGCCATTCTTGTGGATATAAAAAGATATCTATTACTTTAGCTTTTATTACCCTACCTAGTAGTGATTGTGAGTTTCTTTTCATTTATGTTTGGCTATCAAAACTGCTTGTTTTTTAATTATTTCTAATATTCTACTGATTTGTTTCTTGTCAGTATAAGAAATAATAATTGACTATTAAACATGAGTCCTATAGCTATCTTCTTTACCATTTTCTTAAAAAAATGATTCAATTTGCTTTTGATATTTTTGGTATGTATCTATATTGTCTTTTTTTATTCTGGGTATTTTAAGTGAACAGGAATAGCACTACATTTCTTGCATGTATTTTATTATTTTCTTTTATATTCAAATGTATTTGGAAATTATGAGTCCCAATTTTCTTCGAGGTCATTGTGTATTCATTATATAGTTAATTCTTTTTGTACTTAATGAAAATACCATATATTTCTATATTATACTTAACGAATACACTATTTAAGCAGTGGGATACACATATGGATTTTTCTAATTCAATATTTGTTGCTTCTAACGTCACTGACTTATGATCAGACATAGAGAACTGTAAAATGTCAAATTTTGAACAATTTTTAGGGCTTTCTTTGTGACTGAATATACAGACTATTTTATAACTAACTATTCAATGGACAATCAAAAATTATTCATTGTCTGTTAAGGAGATGTGATTTTATTTCTATGTAGCTGTTTTTGTTAGTCAGTTCTTTCAGATTTTTAAAACCACATTTGTCTAATTCTTGCAGAGGGCTATTGAAAACACACTATATTATGATGCAATTTTTAAAGTTTGCATTGCATCTCTAATAGTTTTTAGCTTTATATCTTTAGTTGTGAAGGTATGTGAAATGCATGCGCTCAAGTCTGTGATATTTCCTTTGTATATTAGTTTATCATTATGCAACATTCCTCTTTTATCCTCTATTATGCCTTTAATTTGAATTATACTGGCGCGCTATTAATACTACCTTTTTCAATTTCTCTTTTGTTTGTATTTACTTCTATGTCTCAGTTTGCCTGTTACACTCAACCTCGCTTTATTACTTGATTTTAAGTAGTTTCAGATAAACTTCATATAGCTGTGTTTTGACTTTGGTCTACCTAGTGATTTGTCTTTTCATGAAATTTAATCAGTTTATACTTAGGGTAATGATATATTCTTGCTGCAGTACTTTCCTTCTTACTATTTATTTTATATTTTCCTTCTTTTTAATTTCTTTATTTTCATTACCCTGATTATTTCTATCAATTCATTTCACTATTGTAAATTAGGAAGTTCTTTATTACTTTCTCATTCCATTAACGATTGCCTTTTCTGCTATCTCCATTAGTCACAAATTTCTCTACTAATATTTGATAACTTGACTCATGAAAGTCTACCTGCTGCCATTCCCACCTCAAACACCATGGTTTTTATAAAATAATACTTTTTTGTGTTTTGGTAACTTGTATTCTTCTATAACTCAAATTTTCTGATGTGCAGGTCCACTGTCAGATATACGGTGACACCGTGCACCCACCAGTCCACTTCTAATAGTCCGTTACCACTGTCCGTTGGACCCCCATCCCCACTTTGCTCCTCCCCACGTCACTTTCCCCTTGGTAAGTCAGGGCTGTTGTCATTTTCTAAGAGTTTTTGCTTCATTTCTTTTTATTCTATCCATAGTAGGATCTAGTATTTGTCTGTTTCTTTCTGACTTATTTCACTTGACAATCACCTATAGTTCCATCCAAGTCATTGCAAATGACAGAATTTCATCCTTTTTAACAGCTGAGCAATATTCCACAGTGAATATATACCACATCTTTATCCATTCATCTGTCAGTGGACACTTAGGTTGTTTCTATTTTTTGGTTATTGCAAATAATGCCATGAATAACACAGAGACTAGTGTTCTTCAGATAGATGCCTCACAGCAAAACTGCTAGATCACAAGGTAGTTGTATTTTTAACTTTTTGAGGAACCGCCATAGTTTTCCAAAGCAGCTGCACCAGTTTGCATTCCTACCAACAGTGTGAACTAGCATACACCCTCCACACCCTCACCACCACTCGTTGTTTCTGGTCTTTTTGCTATAGGTCAGTCTCACAGGTGTTAGATTGTGGTTTTGATCTGCATTTCCCTAATAATAAATAGTGATGAGCACTTTTTCATGTGCCTGTCTGCCATTTGTATCTCTTCTTTGGGGAAGCTTCTATTCAAACCTTTTACCCACTTTTTTATAGGACTATTTGGTGTTTTGTTATTTAAGTTGCTTATAACTCTTGTATATATAACCCATGTCAGATGGATGCTGATCAAATGGTTTCCTGTTCATTTCATTCTAAGGGTTGTTTCTTTCACTGTGCAGTTTTTCACTTTGATATCATCACATTTACTTTTTTTATTTCCCTTGCCTCTGATGTTGGGTTCCAGAAGACATATCTAAGCCGGATGTCATGGAATATATTTCCCATGTTTCTACTATATATTTTGTATTCTCTGGTTTTACATTGGAAATAGTTTAATACTTTAATTTTAGCAATTTTAGATTAAAAAAGTTTGAATTGCTTATCATTATTTAACTATGTCATTATTCATTTTGTATTTGCTATGTCTATACCATGAGAATTTTCTTTACAGTGTGTCTCTTATGTTCTAGGATGCCTCATCATGAATCATGCTATATATTATAAATCAGCGTATCTTTATTCTTATACATAGTGCTTAATATTAGTTTATCTGTAATCTTTCATGATGTAACCTCATTGTCATTTATTGTTTCTTATTTTTTATTAAGTTTGCTCTAACTTTTTAATTCATAAATTCAATTGATATGTCAAAAAAGTATCTAGCGTTTTATTCTGCTACTATGCTTTTCATACTGTTTCTTAGTATTTCAAAGACAAGTATAATGTCCTATGTTCAGTGACCTTTTTCCCTTCATTTTTTCCCCTTTATTTTTAAAATTTGTTTTGTTTATTTTACTGATTATCTTCTAACAAAGAACTCTCTCTCCAGAACCACCATTTGTCAACAGACAGACAATGTGCAGAATGTGTTACCCTTGTCCATTTGAATGCCTCTTCAATTCCCATCTAAAACCTCCAACCCAGAAGGTGAGCAGTAGCTACGTTATTTCTGTGATGCAGAGTGTTAGTTTTGGTGGCTCTACTAGGTCAAAAGTAGTACCTTCCTCTGGTGAGCCTCAAGCTGTCTTTACATTGACAGATTATGATAATATTTTAGTGCACTCATTGTGATTATGTGTACTTTTTAAAAACTTTATGTCTTTGTAGAAACTTTAATGACAAGGTCAGAGAGGCTACAAGATGACTTGTGAGCCACAAGGCCATTTACACTTGTAATTGGACTCCAAACACTGTCCTCTCTCAAAAGAACCTCTACTTTGTTCTATTCTTTTTTGCATATTTAATATCTTTCTCTCCATACTACTCCTTTAAACAAAAGTCCTTAAAGTTTCCTACCTTAAAATGAGCAATGAAACAAACACGCCTAATAATACCCTGCACCTTTCTTTCCTCCGTGTAAGAACTTTGCTGAAGAACAGTTTATACTTTTTGGCATTTTTCTCTATTTACCACTCTTTTATAACTGACTTATGTTTGGTATTTTTTCCCTTCTTAATCTACTGAAATTATAGTTTGTTCAAATGGTTTCTTAGTATCCTCATCAATTTCTTGCTATTTGACTTCTAAATGGTATTTCATTTCAATGATTTGTCTCGTAGTTTCTTTCTGTGCAAGCAGAAGAAATAGCAAGAGTTTGTATTCAGATGATAGACATTATCATTCTGTCCTTTTTTTCCAACTGTGTAAACTAGTTTATGCTCTGAGTGTCAGCTTCCTCATAGTAAGTAGGGTGGTTTAAGCTGTGCTATGGCAACAAACAATCTTAAAATTTTGGTAGCTTGAATTAATCAGAGGTTATTCTCTTTCATTCTAAGTGTCCATCACAGCTCGAATGGGACTCTGCCCACTATAACCATTGAGATGTCCAGGCAGAAAGAATCTACCATGTGCTTTCTGATTGCCAAAGAAGATGCAATGGGCTTCTATTGACATGGATAGACATCTTGACATTCACATTTCATGACTAAAAGTAGTTATATAGCTGTGTTTAATTCAATTGGGAGCTGTGCTGGGGGAAAAATGGCCATATTTGCTAAATAACACTGTGGCTACCATAATTTAGGATTTTTTGTTTGTTTGGCAAGCAAGAGAGGATCTGTTTGTTCCATATTAAACTCCTTTATTTTTTTTCAGCTCCTCTTTTGTCATATTTCAAAATGTTGGCCTTTTCCTTTATTCCTTTTCCCCAGCAATTTTCTCTAGTTTCTAACCTAAACCATAATTTTATCCATCACCTCTATGTTACTCATCTTAACTTGTATATCCATGACTGAATTCATTATCCAATTAAGTTTTTTTTCTCCTACTATGCTTTTATTTTCAGTACTGGGTCAGCATTATCTTAGCTATTCAGACTATAAATTGCCATGTAAACATGCTTTTCTCCTTTACCTCACTAACCTTAATTCTGTCTAGTTCCCAAGTGTTCAACTTTTTTCATTGTCCCCCTATTTCAATCCCTATGTCACTGCTGTGCCTCAGACTCCAATAACTCACAGTAATGACAAGCCAACAAAGCTAAAAGCCAAAGCAGTGTCAAAACTCATTGTTTCTTGCTCTTCTAGCTGTCTTGGAGGAGACACTTAAGATGACATAAGCAGTTAGGAAGGTCCAAAATTATTATGTAAAAGATGATAGGATCAAAGCAGGGAATAGCATTGGAGTGAGTAAGAAATAGAGAAGTTGTCAGTAGATAAAATCATTCACATTTGAAGACTTTTGGATCAAAGCAGAATTATTCAACTATAGCCCTCTATTAGAATCATTTAGGGGACTTTTCAAATCTATGGACTATATCCTCAGAGATATATCTGAATTGATCAGGAGGTAGGTTATAGGCAACTTTATTTATGAAAACAAATTTTCTCAGGTAATTCTTCGTGTATTCAGGATTACATATGAGAGAAGTGAAATTGAGATGTCTATATTGCCTAGAGAAATGATGATGACAACTAAAATGTAGTAGAAGATAAAAAAAATAGTTGAAGTGTGTGAAAATACTGATATTGTAAAGTTGATCAATGGGAATTGGAATCTGGAACTCAAAGAGGGATTGGGATTGAGGAAAAAAATAGAATTTATAAGTATAAATATTATTTATTTATCAAAAGAAAGGTACAGGCAGGAATGTATGTAAGTAGGCAGACAGGCAGAGAGAGAGAGGAGGAAGAAGCATTTTATTTTCCACTTTTGTTGTTCACACTTGTTTTCCCTCTTGGACCCAGGACTTAAATGCAGGAGTTTGTGGCCTGTGTCTTTTGGATGTGATTGACCTAAAACCACTGCTCCACCAGAGAACACCGTAAATAGTATTTTAAGCAACAAAAATGGATAGAATTTTTTAGGTAGACAATCTAGTGTGAGAATGAAAGAGGCTAGTACATATGAGAGATAATAACCCTAATGGACAGCTAGAAGGAGAGAAACTTGAGAGGAAGTTTAAGAAAGATGCCTTTCTGTTGATGAATACAATATCATGGGAGCCTACATCAGTTCTCTTTTAATAAATTGAAAATATCCTTTATGTTAATTTTTATTATATTTGGTATTTCCCTTGGTTTATTTTCTATGCTATCCCAGTACCCACCCCCCCACACACACTCTTAAAAATAATTATTGAGGTGACTTTGATTTACAAGTAATACAAACCCATATGTGTGTTTCGTTCACAACAAGCAAAGAGGAAAATCTTATGTGCCTCTTTGCCATCTATATGTCTTCTTTGGAGAAATTTCTATTCAATCCTACCCATATTTTGAGTGGGCTTTTTATATTTCTGTTGTTGAATATTATTAGTTCTTTGTATATTTTGTATATTGACTTTTGTCAGAAATATGGTGTACAAATATTTTCAAGTCAGTAGAATTCTTTTCATTTTGGTGATAGTTACTTTCACTGTGCAGAAGCTTTTTGATTTGATGTAGTCCCATTTGTTGTTTCATTTCCGCTGGAGTTGAGTCAACAAAGGACCTCTCTAAGGCCAATTTTATGCAACATACTGGCTATATTTTCTTATAAATATTTCAGTTTCTGATCTTACATCGTCATCTCTAATTCATTTTAAATTAATGTTTGCATATGGTGTTAGGAAGTGGAATAGATTCATTCTTTTGCATGTGGCTGTCTAGTTTTCTCAACACCATTTGTTAAAAAGACTATCCTCTCTCCAGCATATGCTCATGGTTCTATAAATTACTTGACCATATATGTCTGAGTCTATTTATGATAATTCAGTTTTATTCCACTGAATTTGTATATGTTTGAATTGCAGTACCATATAGTTCGGATCATATCACTTTGTAATATAGCTCAAGATCTGGGAGTTTTTTCTACTTTTATTGCTTTTTCTCATTAATTGCTTTGAATATACATAGTCTTTTGTGATTCCACACAAATTTTAAATTATTTTTTTCTATTTTCTTAAAAAATGCCAGTGGTATTTTAATATGGATTGCATTAAACTTACATATTGCTTTAGGTAAGATGACATTTTTAACAATGTTAATTCTTCCCAACCATGAACAAGAAAATCTTTCTATCTCTTTGTATCTCTCTGTTTCTTTTAATAATGTCTTATAAATCTCATTGTACAAATCTTTCACCTCCTTTGTTAAATACTTCCAAGGTACTTAATTCTCTTTGTTTATATTGCAAATAGGATCGTTTTCTTGATTTTATTCTTTTCTATTGCATTGTTTTCATATAAAAATACCACAGATTTTTGTATATTAATTTTGAATACTGCAGCTTTAATGTATTCATTAATTCTAATAATTTTGTGGCACCTTCAGGGTTTTCTATGTATATTATCATGTTATCTTCAAATAATGATAGTTTTACTTCTTTTCCAATTCAAATTCCATTTATGTCTTCTTGCCTAATTGCTTTAGCAAGGACCTCCAGTACACAGTTAAATAGCAGTGTTAAGAATGAACAGGCTTGTTTCATTTCTGATTTTAGAGGAAATGCTTTTTTTCACCATTGAAAAATATGTTGCTTGTGTGTCTATCATATATAATCTTTATCATATTAAAGTATGTTCCTAGTATCCCAGTTTTATGTAGTTTTATCGTGAATGGGTACTGAATCTTCTTAAATGCTTTCTCTGTATCTATTGCTATGATCATATGATTTTTCTCCTTTTTTTGATGTGTATTGCATTAATAAATTTGCATGTGCTGAACCATCTTTGCATCTCCAGGATAAATCCCATTTGTTCTTGGTGGATGGTCCTTTTAATATGTTGGTTTTGGTTTGCTAATATTTTGTTAAGGATTTTTGTTTATGTTTTCATCAGAGCCATTGGTCTATATTTTTTTTTTTCTTCATGATGTCCTTGTCTGCTTTTAGTAACAGTGTAATGTTAGCCTCATAGAAAATGGAGTGTCCCCTGTTCTTCAATATTTTGGAAGAATAGGCATTCTTCTCTGAAATTTTAGTAAAACTCACTGGTAAAATCATCCAGTTCTGGGCCTCTTTTGGGGGTTCCATTTTCTTCCTTGTGTTAGATGTACTCTGGTTTTCCATTTTTCCTGATTCGGTCTTAGTAGACTGTATGTTTCTAAAAATCTGTATGTCTTTTAAGTTGTCCAATTTATTGGCATATAGCGGCTCATAGTTGTCTCTATTTTTTACTCTCCACCTCCTCACATTTTATACTTTGATAGCCTGTTACTTTTAACTGGGATTTTTTTTTTTTAATTTTATGGAACTTCACTTAATATTTATTGTAAATCTGGTTTCATGATGATGAATTCCTTTAACTTTCATTTGTATGTTAAGCTCTTTATTATTCCTCCACTTGTAAGTGATAATCTCTTATTTCAACACTTTGAATCTATCATGCCATTGCCTTCTGGCTTGAAATTTCAGTTTTTGAAAAAATTACTGACAGTCTTAAATGGTGGTTCCTTTGTATGTAGCTCATTTTTCTCTAGCTGACTTTAAGATTCTCTCTTTATCTTGTATTTTTGTCATTTTAATGATGAAGTATCTTAATGTATGTCTGCTTGGGTTCTTTTGGGGGGGGAACATTTTGAGCTTCCAAGGTCTAGAGGTCTGTTTCCTTCCTCAGGTTAGGAAAATTCTAAACTATTTCTGCAATAACAGTTTCTGCCCACCTCTCTCTTCTATTTTTTGAACCCCTAGGATAATGTTGTTCCTCTTACTTTTGTCCTGTAAGTCTTGTATTTTATCTTGTTTCTTTTAATACTTATTTCTCTTTGCTGATCTCCTTATGTGCAATTCACTCTGCTTCCTTCTAGCTCTGTGATTCAATTGGTCAAGTACCTCTGTTATGTTTTTTTAGTGTGTTCTTTAACTCCATGAACTTGACTTGTAACTGCTTCATATTTTCTCTCTTTGTTATAAGTTTCCATTTTTTATGTTTCAGTGAGTTTCATTAAGATTTCTGCTTTAACATCTTCATCAGATAATTAACTCAATTCTGTTGCACTCATATTTCCCCCCTGGGATTTTGTTTTGGTCCATAATTTGATGTATAAGTCTTAGTCTCTGTTCTGGTTGGCATTCTGTGTTTATTTCTATGGGTTAGACTTCCCTGATAAAAAGGCTTTGTGTTAACCAGTCCTGAAACATTTGTAACAGAACTGCAGTTACCAAAAGGAAATGGGGAGAGGGGCAAATGGTGGTGAAGCCCACTGGACAGTGTGGAAGAACACTGGGTGATTTGGTGGAGGGCATGGTGTGTTGAAATATATCTAAGAAATGGGGAACCTATACATAGGAAATTATTTTAATGCATAGAATAATTACTACAATAAAAATAAATTTTTTTAAAAGGCTTTTTGTTAGGATATCAGATTTCACTGTATAGACCTGGAAGTTGTTCTAGAATGCTGAGCTTCCTTTTGTTGTGTAATCTCAGCACCCCTCAGAATTGTTGAAGCTCTAGAGCTAGTACTGTGTTGAGTCCTGAGACTCCCTCTTATGGGATTAGAGTTTGAATAGGAAATGAAGAGGTTCTTCCCATTATCCGAGGCATGTGCAACAAGGCATCAGGAGAGTCCCAGGAGTAGTGAGCACATTCCACAAGCAGGCCACAGTCCCAAGTGAGGCCATAGGAGACAGCCAGCACCTGCTCATAGCAAAGTACGATCCCCTGTGAAAACTCTTACTTCCTCCAGAAGAGAAGTAGTCCCAGACAGGGAAGTAGACAAGTCCTGGGGCCTAGAGGTATAAGCTCTAGGGCAGTACCAGATAGCAAAGCTGTTTAGCAGTAGCCTTAGACTGTCAGAAACTGCTGTTTCAATGGAGTGCTTCAAATTATCTTCCCTGAGAGAGTCAAAGAATGGAAGTCCTCTTCCTAGGGACCATTCAACTCTTGGCACCGGTGCTATAGACCTGGTTCTCTGTCTTACAGAGCCCAATGAAAGGCAGTTGTGAGCACCTAACGGTTTGGCACAAATGTACTAATTGCAGGAGAGAGCAGCCATTTCTCCCCGGGGCCTTCCTGCAATGTCAACCTCCAGTGTCAACACTGCAGAAGCAGATTCTTTGCTCACAAGGAGGCTCCATCCCACACAGAGTCTTTGCATTCAACAACTGAAAGCCAGTTTCCAGGTATGGGATCACCCGCTAAGTTGTCAGGCCCTTCACTGCTGATATATGTGTCTCTATCACTCTTCCATCCCTATGGCTTCAGAGTCTCTGAATAGGGAGGATTAATGCCGAGACACTTTGGCCTCTCCTACCATTTATGAAGGTTTGTGTCCTTTCTCTTTTGTGAATATGATGCTTTCTGTTCCCTTTCAAAGTTCCTAGTTGCTAAATGTATACATTTCTGTTGTCTGTTGCTAGGAGGTGAGCTCGAGATTTTAACAGTCTGCCTTCTTCCTTTATGTGCTTCATAAGTGAAACAACATAGTTTTTCATTTCTCCACCAGATTTATTTCATAATACACCCAAGCTCCAACCATGTTATCACATGGGCCAAGATTTCATCTTTTTCATAGCTAATAGTATTGCATTGTATGTATATATATATAATATATGTGTGTGTATATGTGTGTGTATGTATATATAGATATATATCCCATATTCTTTATCAACCATATCATCCCTCTATCTGTGGCACATAGATTGTTTCCAGCAATTTTCTGCTTTTTTAAAAATGATGTTTATGTCATTTGTATGACAGATTATACTTTACATGATATATACTTACTAGCTATCTAGTTAAATGGAAATGAAATGGACAAAGTACAGTCTGAGAAATATGAACATTATATTTGCATCATGATTTTACATTCTATAAGTTATTACTAGTGACATAATAATTTCAAATTTTTCTACTGTTTCAATCTCACATATTTGGTATTTTACACTAGGAAATGAAGGTCAGGCAATATGTCCACACAGTAGTGCTTTTTGAGGGAGATGGAGAGTTCCTGGGATTTATTATGCATTGCTAGTGGGAGTTTAATTGACATTAATTCCTGAAGTTGAGCATTTGTTTTATTCATGAGTCAGCAAATTCCACTTTAGGGACAATCTGCATAAATTAGAAAATCTTACATGTTTACAAAGGAAACATGTACTAGTATATCCAAAATATTGTTTCCAATAATAGAAATTGAAAATAACTCAAATACCCATTTAGAGGAGAATGGGATAATAAAATATATATTCACACAATAGATTGTTACCAGCAAAGTGAATGAATTTTAGGAATAAACATAATAACAAACCATAGCAGTATAAATTAAAGGGAACAAATGAGTCCCCAAAAATTACATGTACTATGGTATTCTTTTTGTAATGTTAAATGGAATTAAGACAAAGGACACTACTAATTATTTTCAAAGGAAAATTAGGCAATGATGAAAACAGAATTTTGGATGTTGTTTATCTTACATAGCAGAGCCAAGAGGGAAGTCCTGATGAAGGAACCATATAATTAGGTATAAATTTGCCAAACAGAGTAGCTTTTATTTGGGGTTGGTGAGTTAGCAGCTGTTATATTAGTCAAAGCACTAATTGAATAACTAATAAAAATAAGCCATGTATGGATCAAAGATAACAAATGTCATGACACAAGGATCTGATTCATCCAACAATGGCCACCTGAGGCTGAAGAGGGAAAATGTATTTAAATGCATGGTTTATAAAGGAAAAGTTGCTAATCATACTCTGTTGTGATTATTATGCATTGATTTTTTTTTTATTTCGAACTTAAACTCAGTATATATGGTGATATACTAGGGGAAAATTAGCTTCGTTCAGCGATGTTACCTTTTCCAGATGCAGACATGTTCTTTTTATAAAGCTTCTATTGAATCAAATACAGAAGCAATTTTGTTCATTATTTGCACAGGTTCAGGAAGCAGTCATTTCAATTTTATTTGATTTTTTCTCTTTTTATAGATAAACTTTTCAAGGTGTGTAGAATACAGCTTTATAGTTAAAACCTGTAAATTCTGGATCCTTCAAGCCAGAGTTGGCTTGTTGGTTTTTTCTTCTTTTTTATACAACTATGGTAAGGAAAATTATTTTCATACAGTCTCATTTTTGACACTTCAGTTAATTGCCCAAGTTTGTAGCAAATCGTTTTGATAACAATGTCCATTCACCCTGAATTTAAACCTTAGCAAACTGCTGGTCTCCAAGTTCCCTTCTTGTACTAGGGTACTACAAGTGCTTTATAGAAATGGACTATTTTATTCACCTTTTTATTCAGCACTCAACACAGGATGTATTCCTTGTGTGTTTATAGCGTGGTAAAAATGAGACATTCTAATCTGTAGGCTGTTGTATTTCAGTAGGCATGTTGTATTCATTTATGTTGAAGAACTTGTTCTGTCATTACCAGGAGGATTTAGTCTTTATTGATAGTCATTTAGCTGAATTGAAAGCATTTCTATTTAAAAATTACCCATATTCTTTGTTTGATTCCTTTGAAAGCTTGACTCGAAAAAGCATGACTTCTGGCAGTTATTTTACATGCTAATTATGTTGATCCCATCGGAAATAATGCTAGATTGTTTGTATTACAAAAAAGAAAACATTTATATGGATAATGTTCAAGATCTTTCTTTGTATATATTAATATTCAGTTGGCATGCACCATTAGGGCCTTACTGATTATTAAAATATTGAAATTCTTCTAAACTGATTGTTACAAATCAACTTGCCTGAGCCTCTCAAATATTCTTCCATTGTTCTTTATCTCTCTTGTAAGACCTCAGAAAGTACAACCAAATAGTGACTATCTGGCAAATGGGAATTGGACTAGCTTTATAGCCATGCTTGTTAACAATTAGTATAATGAATCATTTCATACCAATTATTAATATCATCTTTGGATATTCCCCTTCCACTATATGAGTAGTGGTTCAAACCTTCATAGGACAAAGACTGCCCAAATCTTCAAGAAGCAGGTTAGCAAGATTAATTTATGTTCATAATTATAATCATAGTAATTAATGTAATCCCCAAGACTTATAAAAGTACCTTTTAATATATGTATTATAAATAATGCTGATCCTGTCTTCTACATTGTTCAGCAGATTAACACTTTCCTTAAGTGCATTTTCCAGAAAATACAGAGACAACACTTAAAGTGCAAATCATTTATTTGGGAAGTACAAGGGTCACCAACGAGGAAAGAGGAAAGTGCTACAAGGAAGGGAGACCACCTAAACAGTTTATGTGTGAATACAATGCGAGAGAAACTTAATCCCACAGGAAATCTCAGAAATGATGAAACGTGTGCCTCAGAATTACTCCACTAGTATAATGAGTTGAGGAAGTTGTATTTATATACAAACTCTACCGCTGGTTGAGTGTTGGTTCTGAGAAGGTTAACTCCTTGGCATCTCTAATATGGGAACCCTAAAATAGCCTTGAGGGAAAGCCTCAGAAACAGCCTAATACTGGTATGTAGAAGCAATAAGGATTGAGAGCTATGGACTGGGAGCTTGATAGCAACTACTATAATTACTTTATTATTATGAGTTAGTTTCAGTAATTTCCCTTTTTTTAGACCGTGAGCAATATCACCTGTTTCTAGGATAGAAATCTGGAAATCCATTGGCTGGTATTCTCAGACTAGTGGTGGTTGATGTATCAATTGGAGAGAGTTCAGCTAAAGGTCAATTCAGAAGGAAAGATTGGTTTGAGTGTCAGAAAGTTGAGATTTGGAGGGATACTGCACCTTGTGGCACTTTAATGCCCCAATATGCTCTACTGGGAGACCTGCATCAAAAATCATGATATTTGTGTGGGAAGTTGGGTATAACGAATAGTCACTAGATTAATATTGGCCGTTAGCTAATAAACCTCCCTACTCTCCAGCCTCTTAATGACCTCATATTTCTGCTTTAAGTAGAATGATCTTATGTTCCAGGACCGAGATTTTACTGGGTCCTGTCAGGTGCCCCTCCTCCATCTTGAACAGGATATATGGTGGTACCATGCATACAAAGCACTTAGCATGGTTTTTATCATGTAGCATGATTTCAGGGAAGCTTACTATTCTGAAGATGAGTATGACTGGAGACGCTCAGAATTTCCACTCAGAATCTGAGCATACTTATGTCTGGGCATTCCGCAAGGTCAGAAAGAGGTCGGTGCTGAAAGCTCAATGCATAGTGTCCTAAGGGATTTCCTAGGAGTAAGTTCTGAAATGGTGGAAAACTGAATGCCATTTACTTAAATATAAGATAGCTGGGCAAATATACTTGAAAATATGTTTATATTTGCATTCAAAATTCAATGAGCCTAGAGAGGAAAGAGGAGCAATTACCAAAAAATTAAAAACTAATTTTTTAAATTAGAAACCAGTAGTAGAAGTACTTGAATTTTCTTAGTTCACAGACTTACTTTGTGTCAGGAGCTGTTTTAGTTGCTGTAACTCATCTAATGTTATCACTTTAAGCCCATGAAGTTGATACTGTTATAATTACTTCTGTTAAATAGAATTTTAGTAATTTATTCCAGAATTCAAACCCAGGCTCTTTTGCTCTGGAGTCCACTCTCTCAACCCTTAGGTCAGACTCCCTTTTGTTTGTTTCCTGTTTAATACCATTTAGATGCCACAGATTAGATGTTAGCATACTGCTTCCCTTCATCAATATCCCAGGGATTTAGAAAAAAACACTTTTGTTAACCGGAAGTGAACATGGCTGTGATTGACAAATACAGTCTGCTCTCAACTTGCTGGAATCAAATTCATGTAAATTAGACATTACCACAATGTCTTTAAAAGGAAAGCACTCATTAACTTAACTAGTCCTCATCAAATGTCCACTACATAGCAGCCATTAAATTAGATATATAGGGCTGTGTGGTGCAGTAAAGTCCATTCAATAGCCTCATATACTCTTTGGTGATACCTCTGAAAATACAGCTTTCATCTGTCAAGTTGTAATATTATAGATTTCAAATTCACCCTAGGAACAAAATTTTAGAGTGCCATACTCCAGGCCTCAGGAGACTGCCTAGCTCTGATAGGACTCAGAAAAAAAAAATCCAAATGTTTAGATATTATGTGAAAATAATGCAGATACACAGGAAAAATTGATCACTCAAAGAAAAATTGATCAATCCAAATTATATGGGATGGATAAAGAATATTAAATGCATGCCTTTCTGATAATTCTACTAAAGAACTAGTACTTTCAAAACCACATTTAAAAGAAAACAATGATTTGGTATAAATCAATCAGCAAGCAAGTATAAAGACATGACAAGAGTTTCATTCAAAGATTCTTATGCACTAAGCTTTCAATGACTTCTGAAAGCACAGTATCAGATAATTGGTAGAGAAGGAGTGAAGGTTGTAGTTCTATTATACAGTAATTTAATGTCAAAAAGGAAATAATTGTCTGGTCCCTGTACTCTTGATAGTTGTGGTCTGTGAATTGATCTGACACTGAAAATTAATGTCTGCCATATATTTTGTGTGAAATGATGATACTATGCTCACCAAGTTGTCAAGGCAAGCTGTTACTTTCAGTGAGAAATAAATCTATCTGAAGATAAGCTTTTACAAAAAAATGAGAAAACTCTAGATGTTTTACCAATCAACCATACTTTCTATTCAGCATGAAGTTTCTGCATACCTACCCAGAAGTCCAAAGTTACATTGACTCCCAGGTATAACATAACTAAAGCTGTTTACATGTGGTACCGTGAGAATAGCTAAATTAGAACAACAAAAGGTAATTAATGATCGGGTCATGCTATCTCAGGTAGGAATTTAGAAAGTACCTTTAGGAATTTAGGAAATAACAAAATTTAGTTTTGCTTAAGTAATTAACCCAGAGCAGACATACACATTAACACATATTTGAATCCTAAGGCAGACTCAAGGTTTGCTTTGTGGGGGAAAGTGGGGCAAGTTTATCTGAAGAATATAGACAGTGTCATCCTTAAACAATAGAGGTCAGTGATGTAATGTATGGTCTTGATTGATGAATAAACTTGATTATTCCATAAAAAGAAAAATACTCATCTAAAAGATCTGTGTTGGGATCAATAAAGAGGAAAGAGTTTAGATATGTAAAGCCAAAAAGCAGAGTGATGCAATTATCCAGGCCAAATGGAAAACCAATGGCCCGCCCGGAGAGGAAAACCTTGGGGAGGAGGTTTTTGTTCCCTGCTGAGGCTCAGGAAGAAGCCTAGAAGCTAGATAGTTATCTTAAACCTTTTAATGTAAAATAACTCTGCAAACCTTGTTAGAATGACTGATTTACTAATTGCATTTTTTCTGTAAATGACTGCCTCATGTAAAGATAATAAATACACGAGGAGTCAATGATTCTGGGGTAGCTATTTGGGACAAGAGTTCCCCTGATAGTTTTACCCCCTGACCCCGCTTTCTTCTATTTCAGTCTGTTTCATTCTTTCCTTCTTTTTCTCAATCCTTTGCAGTCCCTTCCTCCAGCCCTGACCATAGGAGTTGAGCCCGACAGCTCTGTATGTCTATTTTATTTTATTAAGGAACTTTGATTTACAAAGTAATATAAGATTAGATGTGCAGGTTCACTCTTCATCAAAAATATAACATTCCATGCCCAGACCAAATTACCAGTAGTCCTCCACCACTGACCATTCATCCCCCACCACTCCTTATTCCCACACCCACCCTCTTCCCCTCTGGTAGCTTCAGTTCTATTGTCAATGTTTAAGGGTTGATTTTTTTGTTTTGTCTGTTCATTTGCCTTATATTCCACATATGAATGAGATCATCTAGTGTTTGTCTTTCTCCTTCTGACTTATTTCACCCATTTAATCTTAACAATTTCCAACCATTTGCAAATACCAGAATTTCATCCTTTTTAGGGCAGTGTAGTTTCGTGTTTTGTATCTATACATATCGTCTTTATTACTTTATCTGTCAATGTGTGCTTAGGTTGTATTTAATTCTTAGCTATTGTAAATAATGACATAATAAGCATGAGTATGCATATGTCTCTGAACTAGTGTTTTATGTTTTTATGGGATCATATGGAATTTCCATTGTCAACATTTTGAGGATTATCCATCTGTATGTCACTTTTTACCTGATCTTATTATTAGTGAAGCAAATGAGTGTGTTTTTTAAAAAGTCAGCATTTAACAGTCCTTCTTTTGAGAGATGCAAGATGATTTTTGACTAGTTCAAGAAGGAATCTGTAAATCAATGTCTGTTAGCAAGCAGATAATCATTCCACGTACTAGTTTGAACTATGCCTTGTTTTTACATTGTTTTCCCTGTCAGTCAGTCAGCTGAAATACATCTTCTTAAATATTGATAAGTGCAATTATTATCTCTTAGATATGTGAAAATTAACATCTATGTAGAATTTAAGACTTTAAGATGGATATTTTGCATCTTTTAACTCTTGCATACTAAGGATAGTATTTTTTAATGAATATATACAAATATTCTTGGATAACAGGGCTTAAAAGTATATTTAAAAAAATTTAAAGACATTAATAACCTTTCAAAAGGATGATTTTCTCCTGTTTGCATTACACATTTAAAATATCATTGATACAAGTTGCTACTTCACTAACTACAGATTGGCAAGTGATCAAGAGAAGTAATAAGGGCATGCAGACTTTCCTTTAAGAAATTTCTATTCCTGTTAATATAAGGGGCAAAGTTACAATGCCAATTGAAGAACTGTTTGCTTTTCTAGACACTTGTTCTTAATGATGAGTTACACTTGAGAAAGACAAATACTGTTCTTTCTTAAAGAACTCATTTTCCCCCCATGATGGCATTTTGAAGTCTATGATTTCTTTCAGCTCTCAGCAGGAAGTGTAATAGCCAAGCATGGCTTAACATATCATTTATTCAAGTAACATAGTCTCAGTTCTGTGAGTGACAAAAATGCTGTTTCTGGTTTGCCCTTGGCTGACATTTTAGTCAATAATTACAATGAAAGAATGCAGTTTGGACCTTCAACTATACTTTTTTCTGGATAAAGTTTAGAGTCACCTTGTTTCATCCAGTCTTGTGAAAGTAGCCTGAGATACTAAAAAAGGTACTTTTCCATGTATCATGAAAGTCCCTCAGGAAAATGTACTCATGAAATATATGTTTCCAAAGATTTTCAAAGATCATTGTCCAAGTTGTAACCCCTGATATAAAGCTTTATGGAAATCAGGAGCAGTCTAGAAATTGGAATGCATATGCTGCATGGTGGCAGAACTAGACATCTGCGTTGATAACTGACCATGGTTCATATGTATGCAAACAAAGTCACCAGAACTTGAGTTCCTGCTCTTAGAAGAAAAGTCAGTGGAAAGCAACTTTCCTAACAGTCAGCTTTTTAACACAAGTCCTCTGTCTTGGTTTTATGGGATGTATACATCATTTTTTTTCATTCTGTTCTTCCAAATTTTCTCTCTTAAATCATACTATGGTTTCCAGAAACCAATGTGTCCTTCAACCATAATTTTAAGAACTTTAGTTTGAAAATGTTAATAATATATACCTTTCTCCAAGTAATTTATGCTCTAGGTTTACATAAAAAATAGAAGTCTAAAGTTTTTGCCAAACATTTTTGAAAAATTCCTTAAATATTGAATGAAGAGCAGTGTAATGCACTTAATTGTGTTTATATATCTGTGTGTCTTCAAATGTTGTTCTGTTAGTCAGCATTTGTCTCTGATAATCAACTATTCAATATCTTTTCTCCAATATTTAAAGAAATCGCCATTACCCATATTTCCTGGGCAACTTGTGACAAAACTTAGTCATTCAGACATTTCCTTTCATACATTTCACCGGTGCATAGCTGTTTGATTACATTAGTTGCTTGAACTACATAGTCACAAAATGAATTGCAGAGGGAATTTTCTATAGTAATCAAAATGCTCCTTTTTTTTAAGTCAGTACTTTTATTATATATTTTAGAATATGAAATTATAAACATTTCTTGTTCATTTTAAATCTTGAATACTAATCCATACAAAATGACATGATCTTTCTCAACTTTGACTTGTCAGTTTATTAGAGAATTAGACCAGTTAAAACAGCAATTTGTGTCCTGTGAAGTTGAAGAAATATTTCTGGATCCAGACATTATCTGTTGAAAAAGAGAATAATATAGTGGAAAGAATATAGGAGTCAAATTACCTGGATTCAATTAACTCCTAGTTCTGCCTTTTCCTACCCAGACAGCCTGTGGTTAAATTCTTTACCCTGAGGCTTTATTTCCATATTTCAATACATTTGATAAAATAATATCATAAAGAGAAATGTATTCTTTATTTTTGGTTTTTTTTCCCCCTCCTGGACTTTAAACTCCTCTATGATCACAGTGACTAAGATTTATTCTGGGTTGTAATTTTCCCAGGATTGATAACAGGGTCTGACACATGAGAGATGTTTAATGAAAGTTAAGAAATGACTGGTAGATACACAATGAAAAAAAATGAACAAATTGTCTCATTTGTTTATAAAAGTATGCTAATTTTATGGTTGAGCCCTTATGCACCCTGTATAATTGAACTTGGTAAAATCCCCAATTCTTTATAAATTGTATCTGGTGCCATCAAACTTTCCAACAATTTATCTCCTATCTCCTCAGTCTTTGCCGATGGCCCTGCTTCTTATTTCCTAGAAAAAACAGGAAAATTTCCCTACCTTCCCATCACCATATCTACCAACCTTGTGTGCGCAACTCCACTTTCATTCCTTTTGAAATTTGCATGCACTCTTTTGTCCCCTTGTTGGGACACTGGGTGCAATACTCTCTTGGCAACTCAAAGACAACACTCCTGCAGGTGACCTCTCTCCTACCTACATCATACATTTTTCTCTTTCTGCTGGATAATTCCCTCAACATATGAATTTACTAAAATATATCATTAAAAGAAAACAAACCTAACATTTCCATGACCTTCAAGAAATAGTACTCCATTTTTAAATTACCTTTTTAACAGAACTCAGAATTGCCTATATTCAAGGCCTCTTCTTTTTTTACTGCTTCCTTGATTTCATTCTAATCAATTTTTTTATATCCAACAATCAACTAAAGCCTCTCCTGTCAACATGAAGTATGACTTCTGTATTGCCCTTCATAATCATTTTGGTTTTCATCTTACTCTGTTAGCCTCATTCAGTAAAGGTAATTTCTCCTTTTTTTAAAAACACTTTCTTTACTTGGACTCTGGGCTGCCATACTCTTGATTCTCCTTTCTTTCCTTCCCAAGATCCCTTTCTGACTCCACCTTATCTTTCAGATTCTCAGTGTGTGAATACTTAAAGATTCAAGACTCCAAGTCTTCTCTACCTCCACTCAGAATTGATCACATTGCATCAATTACATATATAAACCAATGACTCCCAAATTTATACTACTGACGGTGACCTTATTTCTGAACTTTGGACACATTGACATATTTATGCAGATTCCTACAAGATAGTTCAGTTAGCTGTTTAATAGGACTCTGGAAGGTTTCCTGGACCCAGTTGTAATGTAATGGTATGTGGAGGCTTCCCTGCACTAACTATCAGTTTTCAGACATCTGTAGGATATCCAAGTATCCAATTTAATTCTGCTCAAGTATTCAGAGATAATTGCTATATTCCACAGGAAAAGGGCTCAATTTCTCAAGACTGCCATCCACAAACCTAGACTGCTGTCTGTACTTCTGAATAACCAGATAGAGATTTGACATTCTCTTGAACCCACTATTTTGAGTTCAGGTGTCAATCACAAACGCAGGCTATTTATCTGTGCTTTTAACCAATTGGCTAAAACTTAGATTCCCACCGCCCCTTCCTCAAGTTTGGTTAATTTGATAGAGTGGTTCACAGAACTCAAAACCCATTTACTCACTAGATAACTAATTTGCTATAAAGAATATAACATAAGAACATCCAAATTAAAGATTTGTAGGGTAAAGTACAAGAAAAGAGTGCAGAGCTTCCAACCCTTCTCCCCAGCCTTTCAGGGTTTTTGTAGAGACTTCATTACATATGCAGGATTGATTAACTTTTGAGGCCTCGAGGACTGATTCAGCCTCTAGGCTCTCTCCCTCCCATGAAGGTAGTTGGGTGGGACTGAAGTTTCACCCTCTAATCAAGGAGCTTTTTTATCTTGGCAACCAGTCCCCATCCTTAAGTGAGTTTCGTCACCTCATTCACATAACAAAAGACACATTTATTATTCTCAATGCTTTGGAAATTCTAAGAATTTTAGGAGCTGTGAGTCAGGAACTGGATGAAGACCAAATATAAGAAATATATTTTGACTATTTGGGTAACCAAATATATATTATAACCTCTTACATGTTTTAAATTGAACTCTTATCTCCACCAATGTCTTATCTGCTTTATCTCTAGTCTTCCTGCATCAGTTAACTGTCAACTCAATTCTCCATTGTTCTGACTAAAGCCATGGAAGCATCTTTGACTTTCTTTCCTGCTCACAGCCCACATCCAGTAAGACTTTGCACTCTTCTCACTGCTACTCTTCCAATAAAGCCAAATTTTCCCTCGTTTACACCATTGCAGCAGTCACTTGTTTCTCTGCTTCCATCTTTTCTACACTTTGATCTGTTATCAACATAAGTGGAAGGATCTTTTAAAATATATCACGCCTATGTTCAAAATTCTCAGTGACTTCTCATTGAACTCAGTAAAGCCCCCCAATTCTTACCATGGCCCCAATAACTGTGGTCTTCTTCATCTGCTATCATCCTTCTCTCACTTTCTCAGTTCTAACCACCTCTCTGGACCTGGTCTCAGGGTCTTTGTCCTTTCTTTTTTCCTCTGCCCACAAAACCTTTTTCCTCATGTCTATATTGTTTGTTGTTTTTTTGTTGTTTTTTGTTGTTGTTTTTTTCCTTTTCCTCCATCAGGTCTCTGCTCAGATATAAATTCATCATGGAATTCTTCCACCACATCTTCACAGAACATTCCACATCATTCTGTATTTATCTCCTTACCTTACCTCAAAGTACTTGCTGCTTTAGCAACTGTATGTATTTAAGTCTCATGTACAGCATTAGAATGTAAGCAACAGGAGGGCCTAGGACTTCTTTATTTTTGTTGTTTGGTTCCTTGGACCTAGATGAGTGCCTGGTATCTATAAAGAGTAATAAATATAAAATAGATGAATAGTTAATATTATCCATTTAGAATGATATAAGCAAGATTAAAAAGAAAACAGGAAATTCGTCTCATCCAAACTACTCATAATCGATGGTGGCTTATTTCAGTGGTCTAAAAAAAGAATGTATCTGATATTTCACCTTACATTATATTCAGAAATAAGCAATAATAATTTAATTTTTTAGCAAAGGCAGTGGCTCCACAAGAACAATTAAGCACCTGAAAAAGAGAAGAGGATTAAAATTAGGCTGGAAACTAAGAGGAACTTAATGACTAGATCAATATCACTATTTTATCTTGGCCTCTAATCAACATGTATCTGCCACTTGACCCCATGAGATCATTAGGACAGTGTTTACTTCTGTTCTTACTCTCGTAAATACTAATGATAGTCATGTGCAGACTGAGAGATAGGTGTGTGTAGCTGAGAATTGTACACTTAAGAGTGGAATAAGCCTGACAAATTAACTGGACCAGTGGTTTTCAACCATTTTTTTCCACACAGCGAAATGCCTGGCAGATAATATTTACCTGAGCTAGATAATCACCTCAGTCACTTGAGTTTACTGCTAGGTAATATACTCTAGGTGTTCTGTGTAAGTCTCAGTCATGACTTAAATGTACCTCCCCCAGAGTATTTCTCCCATTCATCAGCATATTCAACAATACAAGGCTGGGAACTGTTTTGTAGATAAAAAAAGTTACTTTCCAAATAAGAAAACTTGAGGAAGATAATGTCACTGTCCTATTTTTTTTCTTTCATAGTAAGAGACTAAATATTCGAGGGATAGTGATTAGACCATATATGACCCACCTCACTAAAGCAGCCTCCGAATAAAAAGCCTTTTCTTGCTCTCATTTGGGTGAACTTTACTCATTTCTCCAGGTCCCATGGTGGTCTCATGGAGACATGGTATGCACTGCACGTTGCAGTGTACCCTAACCTTTCACTAGGTGCTGCCGATGGAGACATAGAGGCCCCTCGTGCAGAGCTACTTGCTGAGTCGGTGTTAAGACGCTCCTGGGGACAAACTATTCTGGCACTCTTTGGAAATATTTTAGGCAAACTTATTATGGGCAGGCTCAGCAGAGATCCTTCCCCAAAGGCTGAGCATGGGTTTCAGGTTAGAGTTCACTTATATAGGCTACAGCAAGAGCAGGAAGAGAAATTAGAGTGGGGGGTTTCAAGCGCAGGAAGTTCTTGTCTGTTGGTGACTTTAGTTGCCTGCAGCATTCCAGTAAGCTTAGATCACAGGATGTTTTATGACTCTGCTAGCTCGAGTGGTTTTATGGCTGCCTTCATGGCTGCTGGGAAGCGGTAGACAGGCCTTTTTCCCTCACATCGGCACTGACCTAGTAACTCAGCAGTGGGACTGAAATCTACTGTTTTTGCATTGATTTTATCAGCTAGTTACTCTGCTTGATACCCCGGTTTTGCTATTTGTTTCCATTTATTTAACATCTGGGTGGATTCAGGCAATTTCTTTTCATCTCATTTTATCTTTTTGCTGCTGTTTGTGTTGTACTATCTAAAGATACTTTTGTTATAAATAGGAGAATCTTAGAGTAGAACACAGGTACAGACCTTAAGACTCTGGTTAGCGCTGGCCTCACAGATTGACATATTTGTGGTTCTCACAAAACTAGCATCTACTTCAATAAATTTTCTGTGTGTCATCAATAAAGCCAAGTGAGGGTCTCCTTCTTTCCCTAAATTTAGCCCTGAGAATTTAACTTTGATCCAGAAAGAACATTGTCTCACTGACAATGAACTTTCTATCCCCATCAGCTAAGAAATGATTGGAAAGAAATGACTGGGCACTGACTTAAAGTTAAAATTCAGCAAATGTTGAAAGTAATAGAGATGGTGTGCAGTTTTAAATGGGAAGAAAGGGGAGAGTACAATATTAAAAGTACAATATGTTTGCTGATTTTGTATTCACTGAGTGTAAAAAGAATGTCGCCTTAAGTTATATGCTAGACAAGAAGGAAAAGAGGTTGAAAAAGATAATCATGTAATTTCAATTTTGCTCATAGTAAGAAAACAGTCACCATATACATATAAGATAACTATGAGTATTTTTTTAAAAAGTAGTAGATAGTCATTAGAAAAGAAGTACAAGCCTTGAAAATATGGAAAATAAGTTTTAAAATAAATACATAAAATTCGCTAGCGGTCAGAATTAACCATAGTGATAACAATAAATGCAAATGTAGGTAATAGACCCTTTAGCTGTTAAAGACTTTTTAATTGACAAGACAATTCAATTCTGTGCTGTATATAAGAGATACATATAAAACAAATTCAGAGTAGATACTTTTGAAAGGCAAATGTATAAAGAAAAATGGCAATATTAATATTGAGCAAGTATAACTCAGGCCAAAATGTCTCAAATGTAACAAGGAAGTAAACAGTATAATATTAAAGATTATAATTCATAAAAAGTCATTGTATTTATGCACGCAAATACTCAGCAATAACTTTTCTAAATGAAAATTGACAAGAGATACAAGGAAAATTAGACAAAATAAAATGGATACTAATTGTAAAACATATGTGTCGGATGTCTCACAGTCTGAGACCAGATCAAGTTAACAAGAAATCAGTGACGGCAGAGATCTAACTACAGAATCACTAGGGTAGGTCTTACATCTCCATATGGAATTCCACGTCTCATTAAGAGAGTACTCACCTTTAAGAAGATGGAGCAGTTTACACAAACTAACCACATAGTAGACCTCAAAGGAAATCTTATAATTCTAAAATGTAGAATATATAGAAATATACAAAGTCATATAAAATAAAATAATGAAAAAAGTCTCATCTGGAATTTTTAATGATATATTCAAATTTAATGATATATTCAAAGAGTTGGAAATTTGAATCAAAGGGGAGAATGAAATCAAAGTATATAGTTTCTTGAAAATAATAAAATTCAACTTCATAATATCTTTACTTTTGCAAAAGTAGTACTTGGAGTAAAATTTACATCATTAAATATATATGTATATAAACTCAAATCAATAAAATATTAAAAATGAAAACAATTGAATTACACTTTACTGAAAAAGCAAGAAGAAAAGCCAAAAGAGGAATACTAAAAAAAAAAAATAAGATCAAAGAAAACAGTAACATAAATAACAAGCAAGTAGATAAACAACCGATACTTTGAAAAACTAAAAAGACAGACTTCTAACCAAACTAAAAAAGGAAGGCTAGTGTGAGTACAAGTATACAACTAAAAAATGACAGAAAAGTAATAAGTGAGAAAATAAAAATCATAACATTCAATTTCTTGTATTATATGAAATCAAATTTGTGAATCTGGAGAAATGAATAACTTTATAAAAATTGTTTACCAGAAAATGATTCCAGTAGATGGGAAGTCTAAACAGACTAAATAAGAGTTATCAAAGAACAGCCTCATGTGAAATGGTGATATTCAGCATCTCAGGGAGAGTCTACTAACACTTCAAAATCTGGTTAGCTCAAGCTTTTTAAACAATTTTAGAGAGCAGAAAAAGGGATAATCTTCTGAGTTCACCTTATGATAAAGTATAGCATTGATACCAAAACTTGATAAATATAGTACAAAAAGGAAGACAACCAAGCAATCTCAGTTATGACTCAATGCACAGATCTGAAACACAGTAATAGCAAACAGAATTCATCTCTACTACATTCAGAGTAATATATCTAACCAACTGAAATTTATTCTAGAAAATTCATTAATGCAGTTTATCATATTAAAAACAGATTTCTGCTACTAAACAAATCTGGATAAAAATACTAGTAATAAAGTGAGTCTAACTTAAAAGCAACGTAAAAGCTAGTGATAACTAACTTTTTTAAGTAATAAAATCTGAGACTTGGACAAGACTGAGAACTTAGAATATACTTAATTTCATGTATATAAAATATGTTAAAATGATGATTAACCCTTTAGTGGAAAATACTAATATAAATTAATTTAAACACCAATTTGAAAGACGTGTGTCTATATGTATGAAGGGTGAGGACCAACGTCTTTTTTGTTTCTGGTTTTGAGACATAACTGAGATATCTTTGCATACATTTAAGGACAACAACTTGGTGATTTGATATATGTTATAAAGTGAATGACACTAAAAAAAAAGGTTAGTTACCATTGTGTGTGTATAGTTCAAAAATGTATTCCCTTAGCAACTTTCAAGTATACAGTATTAACTTTAGTCACTGCAGTATATCCATTAGAATCCTAGAGCTTATTTCTTATATAGCTGTTTGTACCTTTTGACCACTTTCTCCTACTTCCCCTAACCTCCTCCTCCTACATGGGCATCTAGAAAAACAGCAGTCCACTCTGTTTCTGACTGCCATGCTTTCTGATTTCACATATAAATGAGAGCATATAATATTTGTGTCTCTCTTTCTGACTTATTTCACTTAGCATAATGTCCATAGTTTCATTGCAGGATATCTTTCCTCCTTTTTGTGACTGAATAATATTCCATAACATGTATATGTGTACATATCATATATGATATATATGTATATGTATATATGTGCATATATTCATATTTTCTTTAGTCATCCATTGTTGCATAATGGACACTTGGATTATTTCCATTTCTTGGCTATTGTAAATGAGGACTAACTTTGTTTGAGTCCCTACCAAGTCCTGAGGACCACAGTAGTGCTGTATAAGACATTATTAAATGACTTTGTCTTCTCTTATTCCATAATGAGCAATATGTTTATTATTTTCAAGAAATGTAATTATCGCTATGATGTATTTTGCTCTCTGCCGGTACAGCCAAGAAATTTGCCTTACTTAGATAGTTATGTTTTGGTTCTTCCATAGCACCTTGAAAGATGCTTGCCTATAATAAGCATATGTGAATTCTTTATCCCATAGGAGAAGAAACTGAGAAGGGGAGAAGCAACTAGAAAACATCAGGCGCTACCTCTGTTTTCATTTGATCTTAAATTAGCTCCAGAGTGGGAAGTACCAGAAAGTTTAATTTACTTGACCAAACCACGCAGCTAGAAAGTGGTAGATTTCAGATGTGCAAATGTATTCCGTCTGGCCCCACAACCTAAATTCTTTCCACTTTAGCCACCGGTCTCTCAGGGCGTAAGTACAATCACAGTTTGAGATGTATGGTAGAAATGGATGAAATAAGCTTAACAAAAAAGTGTTTGAATATATGCTGTTGTTTTTTTTTTCCAGGAGACTTTGGGTCGAAGGGGAAGAATATTTATTACTAAAACACTTAATCCTAGCTCTGGCTGCTAAAGTGAGGAGCACAATCTGTTTCTCTACTTAATGAAGCATGTGCTGCCCTCTACTGACACAAAGAAAATGCATCGTGTGTTGTCTTGACTCAAAAGTTGGTTTCTAAAAACTGAGAATGTAAAAGATTCAGTTCTCCTGCCTAGGGATCTGGGTTATATTTTATTTTCTTCCAGAAGAAACAAACTTCACTTCTCTCCTTTGCTAATTTCATCTGTCTGTTTCATCGTTATTAATGATGTTTAAGGTTTATTCAGGGGCATCTACAAACACTAAAACTATGCATAAGTGTAAATCCTTGAGATTACAAACTGACATTTTTGTCAGGGTCACTAATGGATTAGTTCCTATTTTGTTTTTTTACTATTATCCTAAATTACAGACAGAATACATGATTGACAAGTAAACTTTTGAATTTATTATTTTTCCCTGTGCTGTTTAAAGCAGACAATTGATATTCAGTAGGGTACCTTTAATATACAGCCACTCATTTAATCATCCATTCATTACACAAAGACTCATTAAAGTCTACTTCATGCCACCTTTCTAATGGTGGGCAGATATAAGTGAGAATAAACTACCTCACAGTTCATTGGTGAAGATGAATGTGAATGTTCTCTTGGAAACACAGTTTTCTTTACAAAGTGCTATAAGAGCTCTGAAAGAATGACTAATATTTGCAAGAGTGGGATGAGGGGGCTCCACAGAGCAGGGTGTACTCACACTGCAGGATAAGAATTTACATGACTGCAAAAAGGGAGCTGCATTTCTAATTGGGGAAATATCATGCCAAAAGATATGAAATAAAGGAGGACAAAGCCAGAATACTCAGTTCCAGGTGTTGGCCTTGAAGAGTGTTCAGGGAATGGGACAAGTCAGGTTGGAGGCATAAGTAAAAGAGTTCCAAAATGGTTAACTTCTCTGCATAATGAGTGTAGACTGTGTATTATGTATGTTATATACATATGCAGAAAGAAAGAAAGAAATTGAGGTGTGGTATTTTTAAGTCCATGATTCCTGTTCTAGCTTGTTCAATACAAAGTGAAAATCTAACAACTGTACAGGGAAATTTATTAATATAAATACTAATCTGACTCTAGAAAATGTATGCTCTCTGGTAGTTCCTAAAATCTTCTGACTGGTGGCCAAATTAAATGGATAACTGCTGAATTCTACTTAACATTGTACTATCTAACCATTTATCAGTTCTTCAAAATTTAAGTGAATTTGAGAGTCAGAAATTTTTCAGGTATCTCTTGAATAAGATAAACAAAACAACTTTCTTTTCCAATAGCCACCATTCACCTCCTTTAAAAATCATAAAATTCTCCACAATACTTTGTTGGTATTAAGTACATTTTGGCTACTGTCTCCTACTTTATATGAGTTAGATTTTTAAAAATAAATTTTACTTTTGTGTTATAAAAGTAATACTTGATATAAGAGAGTTGAAATTTAGAAAAAGTCTTGAAGTATTTTCTTATCCCCAGCCCCTAAAGATTCCCATTTTTAAGTATACATTTGTATAGTCTCAGAAGAAAGCAAAACTTTGCTGCTAATGGTTTTCCAGGCTTGTTTTCTGGTAAGAGTTTTAAAAGTCTCATCATTAAAAACTCCAATGGATCTGATTCTGGGAGCACCAGTCATAAGTAAATTTGATATGAAGATGAAACTTCCATGCCCATTGTAATTTATTGTAACGAGCTAATAGTTACTAGAGGTTTAAAACATTGCTACCTTCATGCTGTTATGCTTGCTATTTGTTTTCTTCATCATTAGTTACTTTTCTATGTATGGAAAACTGGTAAATTTGTGGTGGAAGGTTTCCTGTGTTATCCTGCCAAACTAATGAGTTCCTTAAAATTAGTTTTGCCCAAATTCTTACTAGAAAAAAATTTCAATTGAGCAGCAATGAATTCTTGGGTGCTAGGGTGATGGAGAAAGTAATATGAAGGGAAGCCTCTAGATTAAAGAATGTACTGAAATTTTATTAGCATTAGATTTCGTCTCAAATCTTTTTTCTGAACTCTGTTCTGACTTTCCACATCTCTAGCATTTTCAGTATTATTGAACCCAAGACATACATAAATCCTGTGAATGTATTATTTAATAACTATATTAATTTCAGACTCATTTTTGGCAACTCACCACCCATTCTCATATGTTGAAAGCAAAACAAAAAATAATCCAGAAACATGCCAAAGAATGATGCCTTAATTTTTCTGTGCTTCTCTCTTCAATTATCCACTAGCAGTTCCAGAGCCTGCATGGTCCTCATTTTTAAAGACACCTTCTCTAAGCTGCATGAGAAGTTGCTGAGCAGCTATCTGGGGAAGTCAGCCTAGTCATGAATGACTCTACCACTTAAAAATTTGCTTACTGAAAGACTAGGCTTTTAAATACCACCTCTTCCTAGATGGACTATACCGGTTTCTATAGCAGGCTTGATTCAGTGGGAGAAAGCTCATAATTTATTTTAAAGACAGACACTAAGCTTGAAAGCGCAAATGAGAAGTATTAGCAGGTGTCACCTATTAACAGTGTTGGGTGGAGCTGTATTAATCTTTTTCATAAAGAACATCTCCTACCTCATCGCTTGCTTAGAGTCATGCGATGCTGTATTTTCCTCCAGGAGCTGAGCGAACATCGGTGTTCTCTAAGATGAGTCTGTCTCTGAGGCACACCTGTTCACGCTGGCTCTTTAATAGCTGTTCAGCAGTGTTGGTGGCTCTCTGTTGCAGATGTCAGCCTCTCGCTTTTGATGCAGATAAATATTAGACTTATCCTTCTCTCTTAAGGACATTTACTTAAAATTACTCTTTTAAAAAGTCCAGATAATAAGTAGGCTTTACAGTCAATAGCAACTGTGATGTGTTCTTTCTCTGTTATTTTCCCCCAGCTATTTAAAAACGCAATAGCCATTCTTAGGTTATGGGCTGTACAGCAACAAGTGGTATGTTAGATTTAACAAATAGTTTGCTTACCCCTGCATTTGACAAGCATGGTATCTGGGAGATGTGAATGTATTATGTCCCTCACATTGTTATATATTCATGACAAACTTTCTCTGTTTCTTGAGTACACATCTAGGCAACATATCGCAGCCTCGAGGTATGTGTGTGGTCATGTGTTTGAATTCTGTCCAGTGGAAGGAGGACGAAATGATGGAAAGCAATTCCAGGTCTGTCTATAAATGCTTCATATAATTCTCCACACTCACTAATTCTCCATCCTGTGGCTGGAGTGAGAGGCTCCAAGATCCTAAAGGATGGAAGTGCTTGGATCCCTGCATCTCCTCATGCAGACTTCTTGTTGAATAGTTGTACTGAATGTGCATAGCTGAGAAAGAAACTTTTATTGTGGGTTAAGTCATTGGGATTTAGGAGTCCATTACTTTGTGTATATATCTCAAGACTGAAGGTACCAAGCAGTGACTCATTCTATGTGTAATTTTAGAAGAGAATGTCCCAGAGATGTATTTTAGTCCTTCAGTAAGGGAAACTTTTCTGATTTTATATTGCACAAGTGTATTCTGTGGAAATGAATAAAACAAAGACTCCACAGAGTTATATTATGGATCAAAACATGACTAATGGAAAATCCACATTTAAAGACCCTCATTCCTGTACGTTTGCCACTATGTGCACCTTCTCTGTGGCTGAGACAGAGAATTCCCCTCTACCAGGTTCCCTTCCAGAGAGATTTCCCGGATGCTGGACACATATCTGCTGTGCCTGGGCAGGACAAGAGATAATCACAGCATTGTCCCTCTCCTAGTGTCACCTACTGTCATGTCATTACTACTTGCTACTCCAGCTTTCTCCTCACCATGGAACTCCAGCCTTTCACATGTCCAGCAGTCCCTACCTGCACAGTTTCTATTGAATGACATAAAGCACCCTCATAAAATAGATGAATCTTCAAAGTCATTTAAATCATTATTTTAGACTCTTTGCAACTCAGTTCCTATTCAACAGAGTGCTTTCTCATGCAGGAAAGTTAGTGTGCTGTGATCAATTCAATTGGAATACAATAGTATGGTAAGCGCTATATGATCATAAACTCACCATGCAGAGGACATGACTAGAAGGACATAGGTGGACTTACCTACCTGAAATTGGAAGTCTCAGGAAAAGTTTCTAGAGGGGACAATGAAGCTGAAAATCCCATAACGAACACGTTCAATGAAAGAAGAGATTTAGATTGGGAAATGATAACTGGAGGGGAGATAAGAAAGTGGGATACATTAATAAAGAAATGGTGGAAGGGAGTTCAAGTGTGGAAGAAGCAGAAACGAGATTAAATGACAAGTTTAATGTCAAATAGCTGTGCACAGGTGATTGTAGAGTGCATGACAGTGGCCAGGAGGGATGGTGAAAGATGCAAGGCCAGCAGAGAGTGCCCATGAGGGACTCTGCCGGCCTTGGTGGGGAGGAAACTGTGCCCACCTGAAAGACCATGGAGGGCTAATAAAGAATTTCATTTGGAGGAGAAACATGATTTTGATTGTCTTAAAAGATCATACTGCCCTTGAAATGGATTGTGGCCCGAATGTAGTGCAATTTGGTGGTGAATTGGGGACAAATAGTTAAAAAAAAAAAATCTTACATGATATTTAAAAATACAAATCTGACACACACAGCCTTATCTATTATTTAGTTTAAGATTTTCACATTTATAGGTATTTTAAGAAACAATACTATTATTAATATTTCAGAATTATCACCCACGGCGTTAAAAAAAAAAAAGCCAGAAATGAGGACCAAGATTTGGCTTACAATTTGTCTTAATGAAATTATTGCTGCAGTAATCCTAAAGAAATGAGCCATCTGAAGCTCTAAAGGAATTGATTCACTAACTACACCTTCCTGATCTGGGAGATACTTTGAGATATGTATACACTAAGTACAATTTAAGTGACAGGAGACCATATCATATTGGCTTCTTGATCAACAAATACTGAGCTTGCTGTTTAGATAAATTCAAATAAGAAACATTTTTCTTTATCCCTGAAATCCTAGCTAACAATGACAGCTGTCTAAGAAGAATCATGAAAGCAGGTTGTGCCTACATAATAAACTAACCATTAAAAACTTCCTGCAATGGCTCTAGCTTTCATATGTGGCAAATTTAATTTCTTGAGTGTTCTAAACAATGCCTGATGCCCTTATACATTAAGCATACCTAGCTAAGGTTTATAGTCTTTCGTTCTAGAATTGTATTTTCCAATGCAGAATTCAGCAATCACCTTAAACATAGCAGTCATAGTAGACATCTTTCATATTTTGGTTAGTCACCACATGATTTCCACATCCTAATACCATCTCTGCTTTCATTGGGGGACTTATTTTTCCGTTCTTGTGTGCCACCTTGTTAGACCAATAAATGAGGTATCCTTTTCTCTTGCTAAGGAAATTGACAGGGCTTTGGAGGGTCTTTGTGGTACATTCCTGTCACTACTTTATTGGAGCAATGGGGGTAAATGTGTGATCTGTCACAGTATATAGTACTGAAAGTACAAAGCTGAAGTACATTGTTCGTGACTCAAACGAACTGCAGAAATATACTTCTGAAACATGAAGGAAACAGAGGGTATTAACTCCATTTTGTTACAGAGGCAGCTAAAGTATTAAGAAACTCAGTATTTGATTTATGTCATTAAGCTCTTCAGAAGCAGCATTAAGCATGAAATTGAGACCTGTTGGCTCCTAACTCTGCCAATAAGTAGTGGTGTGACATTGAGTAAACTACTTAACCTCTTTTGGCTTCAGTTTCCTCAACTGTAAAATAAAAGGATTGGGTCAGTTGATATTTAAGAGTGCTTCCACTTCTACAATAATTTGGATTTTCATCTTTGAGAATTTTTCTAGAGTCTTTTTTTGTGGTTGGAGACCCTAATATGAACAGAATGGATCATAGCTGAGCTGTAGTGTTCCTAATAATCATCTGTGAAAGCAAAATATGAAAATATATGTGTTATTTGTATTTCCGTAAGGTCTATGACTCTCTAATATCAAAATTTTCCTTCATTGTCCATATAGAAATTTTGAGCCATCCTAAATGTTTGCTATCAATAGAAAAATTAACAAACTTATAAGAACCCCAAATTAGTCTTTTTGGGTTTTCCTGGTGGTGTGTTTATATACACAAATAATTAAACATATTGGGAGACAAAAATACATTTGGATAAATGTTTTATTAATACTATTGCATATGCTATCTTTCGAACTTTTAAAGGATGTTGTCTTCCTGTCTACTGTCTTAATAGCTAACATAATTTTTAAAGTCTCGACTTGATAAATACATTTGTTTTGTTATATTCTCCAACCCAGAACTTCAAAGAGCCCTTTTCCAAAAAGAAAGTCCTACACTGTCAGTTTGTATAGACCATATCCATGATTTTCTACTTCTTCTGCTCCCTAAAAGAAAAGAGAAGCAAATGAGAGAAGTAAAATTACAAAGTGGGACTATTTAGTCGAAAAAATGTCAGATTTTTTATAATCTCTTTCACTCATAAAATGATAAAAGTTTTCAAAGTATTTTTTGATACCAAATTCCTCTCATGTTTTGAAGCACTCAGCTGAGGGACGAGTAACTTCTAATAAGAAAAATAGCATCAATGGATTTCATTTATTCATTCTTCTTAGTAGTGTCCGGGAAGGTTTACGTAAATGCTATACAAGTTTAAAAAAAGTAGTGAATTATGCTTAAAAGTTGATCTTTAAAAAAAAACCCAGTCTAAGTAATGTATGTCAGTTTATGTAACTAATAGTTTTCATATAGTATTATTTTGAGTTTGTTGTTTAAAAAAAAGCACAAGTTATATGTGTGTATACACACAGAAAAATGTGTGTGTATATACATATACAGATATTCATTCACATGCACAGTAAAAGTCTACACTCTTAGGAATTAGTTCATCATGTTAACAAGCAGTTAATCATTTGAAGCATGTAGGTGTGGCCATCCACTGATGCCTCTGATGTTTTCAAGCACTTCATACTTCCATTTCAGAGTCATTGAAAGGTAGCAAGTCCTGTTAATAGCATTTCACACCCAATTCTAGAAAATAGAAATAAATTTTACATATGTCTTAGATCAGCTATAGTCGACCTTGGATAACAGAGCCCAAATCCCAAATTCATATGATCAAAAAAAAGTTTAGTAGTTTTCATTCAAGACATAAAAGGAGCTATAGTTAGTGAAGCTAGAGCCAGGAGTCACAACGCACAGGATATTATCAGAACTAGCTGCTGCTTCCCTGTTTCTAGGGGATACTTTTCTAGTTGAATCATAGTTTCAAGAGGCTTGTCAGTAGTTCTGAATCCACTTGCTTACAAATTTAGATCTGGTGGTAAAGAATACAGATCTCTTGCAGAAGACCCAGTGAAAATACTGTTGTGATTCTGGGACTGTGAGTGAGTTACATATCCAAGCACATAAAGGTTTGGTTGGCAAGATATGTATAATTTGCTTTCTTCCTGAGTCAGCAGAGTATCGTCTCTAATGAAAGTACACTGAATGTAGGAAGTGGATGAACCTCCCAGGGAAAATAACAGAAGAGTAAGTAGAGGCTAGACAAGGAGGGGAAAAAATTCTATCCATCTTCCCCATCATTGTGGCATCCCCTTTGTCACGAAAATTATGGGGTTTCTGTAGCTCCTTCTTCCTCATACTATTTTGGGCTCTTTCTCATTTGAGAAAAGCGTTCACTTTCAGTCTTCAAATACTGACTTTTGGCAAAGTTCGTAAGTTTAGCTCTAGTCTTTTCTATTGTTCTGAGTTCGTTATTTGCTTGTAGATTTTTCAAAATTCATTTCTGAGACTGGCATCTTGAAAATGGTAGGTACACAACAGCACTGAAAGTTTGAGAAAAACAGTGTTCAGGGTACTTCTGCATAGAGAGTTGAAGGACATTAATTTATAGATTCTCAGCTTCCATATATATGTTCTCCCAAAATGGATCTGAAAACTGACTTGCATTCAAATCACCCTTTTCTCGCTTCAGAACAAGAAGGCAGATGTCATTCTCTTTCCAAATTATACTAGGGGAGTTAGCTTTGGGCTGTTAAAACTCCCTAAAATAGTCATAATTTAAAACATTTTAATGATATATTCATTATTGATTATTAAAATATCTTAAACCTACATGGCTTTCTCTCCTTCCCTGTTAGTCATAGCTGTTGAGAGGTTTTTTCCTACCTAAGAATGCTCAAAATTCAGAAAAGCTGAAGTTCATGATGATTTTTTAAATATAACTCGAATGTTTTCTATGGTAACTGTGTTTTTCAAGAATGCATTAGAATCCACTGATAAAATATTCACATCAAATTTTCTCAGATTCTGTGGACATAATAAAGTAGTTAAATTCCATTTTAATAAAATTAAAATACATTAATAAGATATCCAAACCTATTATCAAAATATGAAATACTTATTCCATTACAATAAATTCTCATTGTATTTTGACTAAGTCTAATTTTCTCCCTCTAGCAATTAAAAATAAACTTATTTAAAGTTATGCTGTAAAATTTCAAAGGCAACTTTAAATGGATCATAGACATATCACTTTTTATAAATTGTAAGGGGTTCTGTGAGTTAAAATATTTAGAAACCACTGTCCCAAAATAATGGGAAAGGAATATGGAAACTATTGTAGATTTAGCATAAATGTGGAGCTGGCTAATGCCAATGTAGACCTAATTAGGAAGCATCTCTTGCCCTTTTGTTATTGTTCCTTTGTGTCCAGGACTTCTGCTTATCTGGAGCTCCTTTCTACAACTCGTAGCAAGAATGGCCCTACAATTTTCTGACTTTTTAAGATATTCCTTCTCAAAATTTTGCATATGACATGATGATATATGTAAAGAACCCTAAAAACTCAAGAAAAAAGTTACTAGAAATAGTAAATATAGTAAAGTGACAGGCTACAAAATTCATATTAAAAAATATGTCACATTTCTGTATGCAAACAATGAAAACACAAAACAAGAACTCAGAAAGCAATACTCTTTGCAATTGCATTAAAAAAAAATGAAATACTTTGGAATAAATGTAACCAAATAAGTGGAGGACCTATACCCTGAAAACTATAGGACATTACTGCAAGAAATAGAAGACCACAAAAAGAAATGGAAAGATATTCTGTACTCATGCATTGGAAGAATTAACACAACCAAAATGGCCATACTACCCAAGGGAATATACAGATTTAATGCAATCCACATCAAAATTCCAAAGACGTTCTTCACAGATAATAGAAGAAAAAAATTACAAAATATGTTTGGAATTGCAAACAACCTAGAACAGCAAAAACAATTTTCAGGAAAAAAAAAAACAGTGATGGAGTCATGCTCCCTGGCTTCAAAGTCTACTACAAAGCAATAATCAAAACAGTGTGGTATTTTTTTCTACATGCTTACCCTTTGATAATGTTTAACTTATAAATTAGGCACAGTAAGAAAAAAATAACTAGTATTAAGAGAAAAGTCATAATATACTTTAATAGAAGTTATGTAAATGTAGTTTCTCCTTTTCTACCCCGCCCCCCAACCTCCCACTCTCCACTTATCTAAATATCTTACTGTATGTAATATTTTCAGGCTACATTGGACTGCAGATTACTGAAACCATGGAAAGGAAAACAATAAAGGGGAGACTCATGTACATAGGTCCCGCAGATTCAAAAAGGGTTGTCTATTTTTGTGTAAGAAGCAAATTTACAACTTAGAATTAAAATTCTCTCAATTAAGCAAATCTTTTTAATTGCATACTTAAATGGTATGCTATGGAAATGGTATGCTATGGTCTGAATGCCTGTGTATTCCTCAAACTCATATGCTAATATTTTAACCCCCAAAAGTAAATATTAGTGGGAGCTTTTGGGAAATGCTTTAAAAGTGAGCTTGAATAGGATTAGTGCCTTATAACAGAAATCCTCATGAATGGGATTAGTGCCTTCTAAAAGAAACTGCAGAACGTTCCTACTTCCTTCTGCCATGTGGCAATAAATGAAAAGTCTCTGAGGAAGAGGACCCTTACCTGGCAATCCTGGTACCCTGATTTAAAACTTTCAGCCTCTAGAACTACAAAGAGATAGATTTTTGGTTTTTATAAGCTCCCCAGTCTGTGGTGGTTTATTAAAGCAGCCTGAATAAAAGGCAGTGTATCTACAGATATCTAACTCCATCTATCTTATCCTTAAGCATGTTGATGAGAAAACTTTTTGAATCATCATTCAACTAGCTGGTTTTTTTGCCAAGCACATTAAGAATATTAACTTACTCCCAACCCTATTCTATCAGAGACCTATGCGGAGATCTGTATTTTAATGCAGATGCCTGAGACTACCTTGTTAAGGCATCGGGACATTTACCTGAACTTTAAAAACTGTTGCCTAGCTATTTTGGCATGTTAAAAACACACACAGAGTGTGGGAGAATGAGTACCCATGCATACTCAGCAGTATAACCTCAAATTAGGCTGCTAAAAGGCACATGTCTTCTCAAAACTGTCGCAAAAACAAATTAGAAATCACTTTAAGTCCTCTTATGCTTTCATACAATAGCATGTAAACTACTCTGTTTGGATTTGAAGGTGATGACAATTTTTTTTAACTTGTCATAACTTTTCATTTGAAAAATAAAATTTCCTTTTGAAACTGAAAACCTAGCTGTTTTGGGAAGTTGCATTGAATAGCTTCAGTTTATACGGGTTTACTAACTCTAATCAGTATCTGGAAATCAGTGAGAGGGTGCCTGCGATCCACTTGGCCAACTGCTGCTTTCAGCACCCTTAGTGCCATCATTAAATCGCTAGAGAAATAAAATAATGGCTCAGTTTAGGCTTTGAATGGCTTCAATAAAATCTGAGAATGCATTGACAGTTGAGGCGTTCAGAGTTAAACAGTGTTCAATCCCTGACTCATCATCAGCATAAGCTCCATATGGATTTGACATTTAAGTATAAAAAGATAAAATGGCAAAACCATTTTCTAAAAGAAAAGGCAGGTGCTTATTTGCATGATTCTGGTAGGAAGAGTATCATAAGTTCACAAAAAGGGAGAAAGCATAATGAAAGAGTGATCCAGAAATAGTTGTGTGCACTTAAGGTACTTAAACGTATCCCTTTTTCATGATGTGTGTGTATGTGTGTCCCGGTGAGCATGCGCGCGCACACAGGTATTTCTGGGGCTTCAAAAGCCATTAAAAAGACAAATAGAAGTGGGAGTACATTGCAAATTAGCAACAGACAATATTTTTATATTCTAAACTATAAATAGCTCTTGCAATGGAAATACGACAAGCACCTCTAAAAGTTTAATTTATAGAAAAAAAAATTACCAGTAGAAAAATATTAAAATATTACTATGAATTTAATTGACATTTTAAAACGTATGGCTGTTTATCTAAAAACTGAGAGTGGTACTCCAAAAATATTTTCAATGTTAATATGAAAAATGTGTATTTCAAATGTATATTTTTATGCACTAGGGAACAATTTGACAATAGATCTAAGAAGCTTACATGTGTACCATACCCCATGACACAGCCTTTCAATGAATTTTTCATAAAGAAGTATTCACAGACATGTGTCATGACAGAAATAAAAAACAAGCAACTTAATAATTCTGAAATTTTAAGTTGAAAAAAATAATTAAAAATAAGTTTATTTATGTCCGTATGGACTTTTTTTTTAAAGGAAAGATGCAGGCAGGAATGAAGACAGGTAGACAGGAAGGGGGTAGTGGAGGAGTAAGCATCTTTATTTTTTTAATTTTCATTCACTTATTCACATTGGTTACTTTCCCCCAGGCCTGGACCTCAAACCCAGGGGTACCTACGTGGCCTGAACTCCTTCAGAGATAATTACCTAACCACTGCTCCAAAAGGGTGAGCCAATCTTATTTTTTTAAACATAATATTTAATTACTTGTTTTCAAAGTTATTTGGAATTTATTATTACTAGATACTTTTTGAAAGGACTGAATCTAATAACAGTTCTGTGAGGTCGAACAGTTATAGTTATCCTTACTTTGCAGATGAGAAAACTGAGGTCCAGAGTAGTGATTGACAGGTCTAAGGTTATTCAGTCAGTACCAAGAAGAGCTGGTCCACCAGGCCATGCAGTGTTCTCTGAACTGCCTCCTCCTATTAATATTTGGACTAAGAGCATCTTTTAACTCCCAGTTTTACATGTCCAAGTTAGGCTGGCAGAATATGATGTAATAAGCTGAATTTCTCCTGAATTGTGTTTTGCTTTGAATTAACAGCTGAATTTGAGTACATATAATTCTATGAGAGTACAGAGAGAACCAAATCAGTCTTGGACACATTCTACCATAAAAGCCATTTTTTGAGGTTATACAGACCCCATTTTGTATCGTCCTTTCACTGTGCTCATTCACTATAAATCTTTCTCTCTGAACAATTTTCCACTGTTTACATATAAAGCAGTCCATTTCAGCAAACTCAGTGTACATATACAGATGTTCCCCATCCTAGTGCTTTGAGTGCAGTCTTGTGCTCTGAGCCAAAGAATTAGAGCAGCAGCAGATGGTTTTGTTCATTCTTAACCAGTGAGTTTTAGTGTAAATTATCTCAGCCAGTAACCATTCTAAAGTGCTGTTCAGAACTGACTGTTCTGTGCTGTATATTGTTTTTTATTTTGCTGTGACTTCAATTTCTGCCATGCATTTTATCTTTGACCAGTTTTGACAAGCCTAAAGCTGAAAGAATGAGCAAATGCTGGTGCCAACCCTGCCTCCAAAGAAAGGAAAGAGGAGGTATCACTGTGTACATTCAAATGAAGGAAGAAGTGTAGGAGCTGGGAGTGCCTATGTGGGATGGAACATAACTCCAGTAGAGAAAACAGATGACAATGAGGGATTGATGGGAATTCACTGACATTATGAAAGGCAGTGTAAACAACACTGCAGCCTGTGAAGCTTAACCAGATTTGGAGGGACGGTGAGGGGAAGGTGATGCCTGCAGGGAAATTGAGAGGAAAGGAAAAGCAGCTGTTGATATAAGATGACTGAAGCCCCACAGATTTGGTTGCTCTTCCATTTCCAATTTCCACTCTTCTTGATTGAATTCACTCCCTCTCTCTCTTATTTCTAATATTGTAGTGGGTTCTCAGGATGGAGAATGAAGACTCCAATTCAAATATTTTCATCAACTTGAATTTAGATACCTCTTAGTCTCTGAAGAGCTTATGGATAAAGATCTAGTTTTAATAGACACTGGCCTCCATTAATGATCAAACTAATGCCTGAAAACTTAATTATCTACGTTTAGTTACACCTTACAGAAAAAAAAAAGTATAGCTTTTATCCAAAAGCAATATTCCCCAAATTTGTGTTCCTCAGAATCAGACCCCAAAGTGTTTTGAAAGAAAAAAGCAAAGTTTCCTTTGGCTAAAATATTCAGGAACAGTGGTCTGAATTAAATTCTTATGTATTCTTTATTTCTAGGTTTTTCAATAATGGAGAACTGTGAATATATCTTAGGCATTCCCCCAAAAGAGCTCTATTGATGCAGCATTTTCCAAAGAGATGTTCTCATAAGAACCCTATTTCCTGGAGCACAGAGTCTTATCTCCTGAGGTAGAAAACTCTACAGAGCCCTGCTGAGAAATGTTATCCTCAGGCACCATCCACCCAGCTATTTGTTGAGTCCTTTCTGCTGCCCAATATTCCTTTATTTTTTATTTTTATTTTTTAAAGGAAAGGTACAGATAGGAATGAAGGTGAGTAAGCAGGTTGGCAGGGAGAGGGGAAGAAGAAGCACCTATTTATTTAGTTGTTCATCTTGGTTATCTCCCCAGCCCCTGAGTTTCCAACCTGGGTCCTTGAAATGTATGTAGACTGTGTCCAGTGGTCTTATCCGCTAGACCACCAGGGCGTACCTTAGAGTGAGTGTATGTGTGTGTGTGTGTTTCCCACTTAGCTTTTTCATGGCAACTGGATGGTAGTTTACCTGGTTTCACATATAGTATGAGAAAAGCGTAATGGATTTTAAGTTTGCTTTCTCATTACAAGACTGATCAGAAAAAGGTTTTGTTTTGTTTTTTTTCAAAGGAAAGGTGCAGGCAGGAATGAGGGCAAAGGTGAACAGGCAGATAGGCAAGTAGGCAGGAAGAAGCATCTCCATTTCATTTTTTATTTTATTTGTTCACACTGCTTGCTTCCTTCTGGGCCTGGGACTTAACCCCAGGGATATTTGACCTGCTCCTTTGGAAGTGAATGACCTAACCACTGCTCCACCAGGACGCACCAGAAAAAGATTTTAACATGAGAAAAGTATATACAATTATGAACACAACTATAGCAAATACATTTGCATTTTAGTTTAATTTCTACCATTAAAAATTCCTGTGTGTTATCAAAAGTCATAGTTATAATCACACTAGAGAAAAATTTGGTATCTTTATTTCAACTTTAAATTCTGTCATTATGTTTTAGTTAGATTGGAAACCCTGTGCAAACATGATTGAGTAAGATTCTCTCTGTCTTACCTCCTACGGGCAGCTTCAGGGAAAAAGCCTTTCTTGGGCACACTCCTGTCTTCAGAGCTTTTACACTTGCTTTTGTTCTTCCAGGATCTTCATCTACATCTTTACGAAGTGTGTGTTCCTTTTAATCAAATGGTTAACGATAATCAGACAGGTTACTCATATTGATTTTATGTACCCCAGGAATATAGCATATCTGCTATTTTTAAGAAATAAAATTCCAGTATTTTTGTTAGTATTACACTATCATTGTACCACTAAAGAGAACCTGAAGCTGGAATTATCAGTGTTTGGAAATCAAGGTCAAAAATTCAGTTATTTAATTTTCCTGAAAAGAACACTAAGCGCAGCAGATTCATCTAGAGTGGTCTCACCAACAAATTCAGTGGAATGCAGAGCTGCACGGCTTCTGCTGCAATAGCCTCACCAGGTCAAAGATGCTTCGAATGATGGAAAATAAATGTCAGAGTGTTGATATCAGCTACATATGATACAAAGAAATGAACTAAGATTTTTGTGAAACAAAACTGTAGCTTCCTAGCAATAAGGACGCTACACTCCTTAAAAATAGCAAAATAAACATACATATTTCATTTATATGTGTATATATACATATATATGATCTCTTCAAAGATTTTTGATAAGCAATGGAATGACTAGGAAAGTCCAAGAAAATACTTTGAATTCGCACAAAATCCCTTCCCGCTGTCTTCCTCAGCAGCGAGCAATCAGTATAAACTTAGTTTAAAAATTTGCATACAACGAGCTTTGCTACAAAATGACAGCATTAATGAGCTTTGATTTTTAGTAAATATACTAGTTACCAGAATTCATTAAAATTTCTTCATTTATGAAGTGTTTGTTTTCAAGCAATAATTTCCTTCTTAAATTTTTATCAAATAATTTATATTAAAATATTAATTATTTGACCATTGATGTCATGACATATTTATACAATTTTATTTTTGAAATGATTAACGACTTAGCTTTATGGATTTTTATTTTGTGCAGTTCAAACTTACTAATTTTTTTTGGAATCATTATTGTGTAAAATGACTGATGTGATATGTGTCATCTTTTTCCTAATCAGTAATTGGGCTGTCTCATTAAATGTCATCATTTTAGAAAGGCCTTTCTGGCTACTCTTTACTGAGCAGAACTCTTCAGACTCCCACACCAGACCTTCTCAGTCCCACACACTTTTAATTTTTCTACCACTTAGGTATTGATCTGAAATTATTTATTTAAAAAATGTCTTTATAATACATCCTCCCTCAAAGAAATTTAAACTCCCTGACATTAGGAGGTTTTCTGTTTGTGCTCCAAATGCATGGAAACATGCCCTGCAGAAAGTAGGCGATTAATATATACTTCTTAAAAGATGGTAATGAATTTGGAAAAGCAGTTTTGAACATGTAACAGTATTGACAAAGGTGACTATGTTTCTCGTTATGATCTGGGGGTTGATAGTGTTGATGGTGACTTGTATATCTCTGTACATAAAGTTACTTTTTAATTTGTTATTACTTGATGTTTAATTCTATTTTTAAATTAGTGAGTCAAAGTTAATGAACTTTCACAAATGACTAAATCCATTTTAAAATTGCCCTTCAGGGAGATGGCACCAATTGACATTTCTACCAATGATTCATTCTCACTTTACCATTTGACCTTCAAACTACTGCTCATTGGCTTCTGTCTCACCCAGTATTGTCCCCTCCCTGCTTGTTTTGCTTTCAGATGATGGCTTAGATGTAAATTTCTCTAGTAAAGGCCACAATGCCCCTGGTTATAAAAGAAAATATTTGCAACAACAATTTGAAGCACCTGAAAAATCTGAGACACCTGCTGTCATTTCCTTAGCATCTCTCCATAAAATTGGCCATGGTAGATGATCTTAAAGATTAAAAATAAAATTTACTGAAAAATCATGAATTTTTTTCAGATATGTCCTTGCAGTCATTACCATGAACAACAACATAAAAAATGAATGCTTGTCACAGGATAGATTTTAATTTTGTGCTTTCATCTAGTTTATCTAACTAGCAAATTATTTTATGGTAATTTATGTAATGGCTAACATTTTCAATTTTGCCAGTATACAAAGAAAATAATCCAAGTCTCTAGGTTTTGTAACAAGTTGGTTGTCAAAATCTGTAGATGCATATGACCATGGAGGCAAGGTTATTTTTTTTAATTTCTTCATTTTTTTAAATAACTGCTTTTATTATTTTTTTGGTGGCTAATTGAAGTGAAGTGCTGTGTATACATCTGAAAGGTAGCAGCTTTAGCACTGCAGGCTTTTATCCCAGATATCTGATAATAATTACTGCCTAAATAAATTCACAATACCAGGCAGTTAGAAGCAGTCTAACTGCAACAATTTGTAGACTTACCTAATTAAATTTCTCTAGCCAGAATGTGTTGTCTGCATACATTAAAGTTTAGAAAGGAGAAGTAACAGAGCAGAATGAAAAACGACAGTGCCCCCAATAGAGTCGCTTGAGAAGAACTTCTAATGTTAAAATAAAAATCTATCAGTGCTGAACAAGAACACATGCAGTTCAGCTGAAATGATGGACGGTTCTGCTAACCTTCATGCAAAATGATCCTGCCATGTATTATTATCAAAATAGAAATGAGCGTATCTTTGTCTGCTTTATTGCTTTTGTAAAGCGGATGCAATGGTCTGCGAGTCTGAAAATTTGTTTTTATGTTGTGTTTGAGAACATTAAGAGGATCCTGATCTCTTTCTTCCTCTTGAGACTTCTATAGCTATTTGTTTACCTGCTTGCTTGCCTTCTTGTAAGAGTTGAGTAATTGCACAAATACATGGTGAGGGGAGAAAAGTGCCTAGCACGCAACAGGCTCACACGAAGTACAGACGCTGCCACTGAGGGACACAGGGAAATTTCTCTTCCAGCCTCGTGCCTGATATATACAAGAACAAATGACAATTATAATGAATTATTTTTTTAAAGAGAGAAATACAAACAACTTACTGGCTAAAAGGAAATAGTATAGGTCAGATTAACTGGGAAATGTTACTATCAAATCTTTTCAGTAAACTTTTTTTAGAATGATCTATTTATTTGGTGGAAGAAAACAGCAGGCAGGCAGAGAGAGGAGGAGGAAGAAGCATCTCCCCATCCATTTAGTTGTTCGTCCCAGGGCCTCAAACTCAGTTCCTTGGACTTTATGTGGACTGTACCATCTGGGGCTGCAGACTTAACTATTGAGCCAACAGTGTTTAACTTAGTAAGCCTCTTTTTAAAAAATGCATTTGCGAAAATCTCTAATTTTGCTTTTATTACTCAATAGCTCGCTCCTTGATATTTATTAACAAGTAACTAACTCTTCTCTTTAACATTGCATTACAACTACTTTGATGCATCTCACTACCCCTCCTGCATTGTTGGTGCCTACCTAGCCTGCTTTCCCAATGTTTCCTGTCTCTACCTCCCAAAAACCTTCCTGTCCATTCCCAACCCATAGCTGCTTTATAAATAGCGTGCATTTTATAGACTCTTGAACCAATACTGAGGGCATTAGGGGCCCCAGCCCAATTCTCATCTGCACCATGCCAGTGATGAGGGGTATGTATGGAGTGAGGTTGGTTAAATGCTAATGGAGATGCAATCAGTAGAAAATCTTCAGCCTTTTCTTAATGTATCATTGTTACCCCTGAGCAATAGTTCTTACTTGTGAGGAGTAGGATGGGTTTTCTTACTAAAATAAAATAATGTTACGTTAGAAGGGGATCTAAACAGGGATATTATTACTAAAAATATTACAGAATTATAATAGGGTACAGCGCCTTATTTTTAGGTGCTGTCACATGCCTTTTATTACATCTTGACATAGCTCTAGGAATGTAGGTAAGAACAAAAGGCACATAAGGTAGAATACATATGAATTTCCTTATAGACACTTGAAGTTTTAATATTAAAGGAAATAATAGATAACATCAAGAGGAAATTTAGAAAGTCTATTAGGGTGCAAAGTATATGGCAGATCTATCTTAACTGATTGTGACCTTTTAATTTGATGTAGACAATGTAAATTATTAAATTTGAGGCAGAGGCATTTGTAAGGAACTTAGTTAACTTCAGATTTTTGTTAGTCATCACTGTTTTCTCTTTCATAATTTTAATCCAATATGAGCCTTTAAATGCCAAATGAAACAATTCCATAAAATTGTCACTGTCGTCTCTCCATATTGTTGAATAAGATAGTTCAACAGTTTTTCAAGAAAGATTACCTTTGCTTTAATAAGGCTTTATGTTTCTGACCCAATATGGAGTGACAGTGTGGTTAACAAAGATACGTAGTCCATTGTAGGAAAACAAGAAAATTCCTTGACTAATTTTCAGTCTGACTTCACTGTTTCATTTTCACTTGTAGATTCTGAGAGAATTAGTTGTACTCAAATTCAAATGCAATTATAATGTCACATTATGTAAAATACATATGATCTTTGATTCTGTGAAATAATGGATCACCGCCCTTTATTAAAGTAGAAAATTAGGAGCTTTAAACCACTGTAACTGTAACATCTTGTTTGTTTTGTGATCTGATTCAAATAATTTGACTTTGAAAGATATCTGCCACAAGGGTCTACATATAGAATTCAGGTCAAAATAAAGTAAGAAGAAATCTTCTGATGTGAATTAGAAACTCTCAAACCACTAGGGTGAAAGGAAGACATCAAAGAGCTCCTCCTGACCCCTTGATTTCTCTTGGAATGCTCCTTTTTGCTTCTATGATACCACTTCTCCTCCTGTGCTTATTTTCAGAAACTTTGCTGGCTCATTCTGGTTTATTGAATCTCTTCATGAAAATCAGTATATGACATGGTATTATGGCCTGAAAGCTGTGTCTTCCTAATTTATATGTTGAATGTTGAAATCCTCACCATCAATGTGATGGTATTAGGATGAGATCTTTGAGAAGTGACTAGCACCTGGGGTTAATGGGATTAGTGCCTTTATAATAAGAGGCAAAGAACTCTGTCTTTCTCTCTTTCTCTCCCCTCCTGCTCCACCCTTCCCCTCCCGCCACCCTGCCCCCTTGCATGTTCTCTGCTATGTGAGGACATGGTAAGAAGATAAGAAGATGCCCATCTACATATCAGGCCCTCACCAGAACTGAACCCGCCAGTACCTTAATCCTGGACTTCCCAACCTCCAGAACTCTGAGAAATAAATGCTTATTGTGTAGCTCACCCAGCGTATGGTAATTTGCTATAGCAGCCCAAACTGACCAAAATATATGACCTCCATGTTCATGAGCAGTCTGGCATTGACTACTTTCTAACTTCATTTCTTGTCACTCTTCACTTTTTGAACTGGAGTCACAAATATGTATCACTATTCTTGAACTCATCGTATTCTGTGAACCTCAAAACCTTTGTTGTTGTCTTTTCTTGAATATTCTCACCTCCATTCTCTTGATCTATTTATGTTCTTTTGATTATAGCCCCAATGCCACTTTCCCAGGAATTCGTTCCCTGATTCCCATAACTAGATTAAAAGATCCTGCCCTTGCAATCACACACTCTTCTACACCATGTATTTTTTTTCATAGCACAAGTAGCAGTATATAATTTATTTGATCACTATTAGCTATCACTATTAACAAAGTTTCATGACAGCCAACAGCGATGGTTATTCCTTATCATAATCTCAACACTAGTGTGATGCCTACTACAGAATAAGTGCTCTGGAATACTTTTAGAATAAATTGTTAGGGTCAGCATTTGTCCTCCCAAAAACGCACACACACACCAGTCAACAATGTAAAAGCAAAAGGGACTTTATTTCCAGCATGCTGGGGTCCGAGCCTCACCCAACGCAGTGGATTTGGTCAGGGACCTCGGTTTTAATTTTTAACAGGCTTTTATAGGGTTTTGTTACATAGGCGTGCCGAGCAGTTGGTTAATGTTCAGCATGCCACATACCAGCGTTATCTAGCTCATATGGAGCCTGTCATGGTGTCGGTTCGGCTCTCACAAAATGAGCTGATAAATCCCTAGAAAACCAGTCATGCTGTTGTCCAAAACATACTGGAGTCAGAGAAATGACTTTTGAGTTCCTTTTCTATTACAGGCTAGCTGTGATTCTTTTATCCGTTTTTTCCCTCCATTATTCTGGGTTATAGTCTGATTTTAGTTTACATTAATATAACTAAATATACATCATATTCAATTTTAGCACTTTGTTTTGAAAAGGACTATACCAGAATTAGAAGAAAAGTTTCTTAAAAGTTGAATATGAGAAGCAATTATAATAACTGGCATATATTAGCTGAAAAATAAACCAGCTGAACCAAATGGGTAAAATTGGTGCCTGTATCATTAGTTATAAATATCCCTGTAGAAAATTCTTTAATGTACTCCTTTTTAAAGTATGCGGAAATATGAACCATATTAACTACCATGTAGACAAATAAACCAATAGCAATATTGTTACAATTCTTTCAAATAAGATTTTATTCTAAAAAGGTAACTGATCAAAAAGGAACGTCAAATCTTACAGTGAGAGCAGTTTCCCCACTTCTGTACCCCTGCTCCTCTCAACAAAATTATATATTCTTCATGAATAATAGTACCTTTCGTGTCACCTTCAAAAGAGTCAACACAAAATGTGGCCATGAATTTTAGCTTGCGCTCTTTCAGACAAGCAGCTATTGAAGTTCATCCACAAGGTTTGTCATGAAGGTGTACATGACTCAGCCTTCCCGAGTAGCACAGCTTGCATAATTTGGTTTCTCCTAAGATAGATATTTGATGACATGATCATGGATCCAATTTCATGATTATCCCAAAAGAAATGCTGATCCATTTAATTTATTTTGGGAAAGGGAAGGTAATCCAATGTGTGCGTCTCGGGCATCTGCCAAGTCTTCTGTCAGAGGCCAAATTGCCTCAGCCAGCTGCCTTGGTCTTCCAAAGTACTTTGAGCCCAGTTTTGGCCATTTCTCACTAGTGATCATTACCTCTGCAGAAACTGCAGGAGCAGGCATGACCGCAGGGCAGGCTTACTCCTATTGACATCCGAGGTCGTGGAAGTGCAAGTCACCTTCACTCTTCCGTCCCTCTTGAAACCCCGCTAATTGTGAAGTAGCTCTGGTTTTAGCAATAAATATGGAACTTCCACTTTATTTACCCATACTATCATATTTTTTGTTTGCAGGCAAGATTGTGCCCCAACCTGAAAAGCAGGCTTACATAAATTTGTAGGAATTTATTTCTTTGGCTATACTTCTTGATTTACTCTTGTCATTTTTCATCAAGGACCAAAATTCATTGATGAGCTTAATGTAAATATAGTTGGAGAAGTTGAATTGACATTTATTAAATTTGATGAATTTGATATTAAAAATATTTTTAAATCTCAAAATACAATAAGGTTTTTAAATGAGACATCATCACTTGTACTAGAAATTTCCATCGAAGGAACTTTTAGTAAGTGCCTTGGGGTCATTCATTTGTTCAAAAAGTTGTCATAGAGTAGCTACCATGTATCAGACAATTTTCAAAGACTACAAATAAATGAATATGACAAATTGGTGCTAGTCTTTATGGAGCTAATTATTTCTTGGGGAGGGAATCATAAACAAGTTAAAAGGCAGACAAAAAAATAAACAAAATACTCAAAACAAATTCCTGAAATTAAGCAGATAAGCAAAGTTGCAGGATAATAGATTAATATAGCTCTTGACTTTCCCCAGAATTCAATAGCATTCCCTTATACCATCAATAAACACTTGGAATTTGGAAGAAAAAAAAAACATTTGCAATATACAAAATATCTATGGGGTCTATATAGAGAAAACTACAAAACTTGATGGAAATAAAAAAGGTTCTTGGACTGGAAGATACAAATACTGTTAGGTCCCAATATCTGCCAATTGAGCTATATATATTCAATATAATCCATATAAAAACCTCTGATCTAGTACAGCTGGGAGCAATCCCACTATGTCCCAAGGTTCAGGGTTCAAGACCTGGGACCGGTGATAACCAATGTGAACAACTACATTTTTTTAAATGGAGTGCTTCTTCCTCCGCTTTCTTCCTGCCTGCCTACTCATCTTCATTCCTTTTAAAAAAAGAAAAACCCAGTAGGCGGTTTTGTAGATTTTGACAAACTTATTCTAAAGTTTATATTGAACGGCAATAGAGCTACAACAGTCAGCATAATTTTGAATAAGAAGAACAAGGGGAATGCATGACATAAAATTTCAAGTCTATAAATAAAACTACAGTAATTGGGAGAGCATGATGTCAAATGAATAATTGAATTCATTAACAGAATAGAATAGAAAGTCCAGAAATAGATATGCACAAAGATAGTCAACTGATCTTTCACAAAGGGACAAAGACTGACAATTCAGTGGAGCAATAAATATTTTTAGCAAATGGTTATTGAATAATTGGATATCCATATGCAAAAAATGAGTCTAGTAGTTACAGATCTTACATCTTTCACAAAAATTAACTCAAGACTCGATTTAGATGTATAATCCAAGCTATAGTTTGAAAAGACAAACAAAAATTCTGATGACTTTGGATTTGGTGAGTCAAACTTCTTTAATTGTGTTAAATGTACATCACATAAAATTTACCATTTTAACAATTTTACATGTTCATTAAAGCACAGTCACATCATTCTTCAACCATCACTACACCCACCTCTAGAACTTACTCATTTTCCCAATCTGAAGCCCATTGAATAATAATTTTGTTACTCATTTCTCCCTAGCCTCTGGCAACCACTGTCATACTTTCAAATTTCCTGTTCTACATATTTAATATAAGTGGAATCATACTATATTGGTCCTTTCAGCTTATTTCACTGAGTATAAAATCTTAAAAGTTTATTCATGTTGTAGCATGTGTCAGAATTTACTTCTTTTTAAGAATGAATAATAATCCAAAATGCGTGTACTGTATCTGCTCATCTGTTAATTGACAGATTGCGTCCATGTTTTGTCTGTTGTGAGTACTGTTGCATTGATAATGGATACAAAGTACCTGTTTGAGTTTCTGATTTCAGTTCCTTTGAGTAGTCACCCCAAAGTGGGATTGCTGAATCATATGGTACCTTTATGTTTAATACTTTTAGAAACCACCATTTTGTTTTCCATAGTAGATGTACCATTATACATTCCCATGAGCACTGTTCAAGACTGCATTTCTCTACATCCTCACTAATGTTTGTCTTAAAAAAATCATAGCCATCCTAATAATAGTGAAGTGCTAACTCATTATAGTTTTAATTTTAATCAGTGAAGTCGAGCATCTTTTCACGTGCTTATTGGTTCTTTGCATATTTTCTTCAGTTAAATGTCTGTTCAAGTCCATGCCCATTTTAAAATCAGGTATGTGTGTATGTGTGTATAGATATGATGTTGAGTTATAGTAGTTCTTTTTATGTTCTGGATATTCTTTTCAAGATATATGATTTACAAATATATCGTTCTTCAGCGCTGCCTTTTCACTCTGTTTTTAGTATCCTTTGTGCACAAAGGTTTCTAATTTTGATGGTCCAGTTTTTCTTTTATTGCCTTTGTTTTTGGTGTCATATTCCAAAATCAATGTAATGCAGTTTTCCCCTTATACTTTCTTCTAAGAGTTTTGTAATTTTAGTTAAGTTTTTGATCCATTTGGAGTATTTTTGTATATGCTGGAAGGTAAGGACCTACCTTTATTCTCTTGTATGTGGATATTCAGGTTTCCCAGTACTGCTTATTGCAAAGACTGTCATTTCCCCATTAAAAGGTTTTCATATATATTATATAATAAATAGAAATATATACACATCCATATATATACACACACATATATATATATGGATTTATTTCTGGGATCTCTATTCCATAGGTCAGTATATATTTTTAAGCCAGAACCTCACCAGCTTAATTTTTGATTCCTTTAGCTTTGTAATATAGTTTGAAATCAGGAAGTATGAGGCCTTCAGCTTTATTTATTTTAAGATTTCTTTGTCTACTCAGATCCGTTGAGATTCCATGTGAATTTTTTTCAAAGGCAAGGTACAGGCAGGAATGAAGGCAAGTAGGCAAACAGGCAGTAAAAGAGAGGAGGAAGCATTTTTATTTATTTTCTTTAGTTGTTCAACTTGTTCTCCCTAGCCCTAGGATGTGAACCTTAAAGTCCTTCGGATATATGCTGACTGCTCTCGTTGGGAGGGGGCACACCAAACTACTGTTCTACCAAGGCATGCCTTCCACGTGAATTTTAAGAAGGAGTTTCTATTTCTGCAAAGTATGTTGTTGGGACTTTGATGGGCATTACATATTGAGTCTATGGAGAGCTTTGGGTGTCACTGACTTCTTAATAAGTCTTCCAACATAGAACATGGAATGTGTTTTCACTTATATATGTCTAACTTCTTTCAGCAGTGTTTTATAGTTTTTTGTTTTATAAGTTGTTCACCTCAGTTAATTCCTAGTATTTTGTTCTTTTTGATGCTATTGTAAATAAAAATTTTGTAATTTCTTCTTCAGCTTGTTCACTGTTAATGCATAGAAATACAGCTGATTTTGGTGTATTGACTTTGTATCCTGATACTTTGCAAACTTCATTTATTAGTTCTAATTTTTTTTTGTGAAATCCTTAGAACTTTTTTGCATATAAGATTATATCATCTGTGAACAGAGATAATTCTACTCCTTGCTATCTGTGTGCCTTTTTTTTTCTTTCTCTTTCCCACTTGTTCCGGCTAGACTCCTGGTACTCTGTTGACTAGAGTAGGTGAACTTAGGTATCCTTGCCTTGTTTCTGATCTTCAAGGAAGCACTTTCAGTCTTTCAACTGGGGTCTGATGTTCACTGTGGGTTTTTCATATGTGGGTTTTATTATCTTCAGTAGTTTCTTTCTGTAATGTAAAAACCCCATAGTTCTTCACTACCACAAGTCTTTTTGCCTGTGTGTCTCCTCTACTCATACAAGACACTTACTTTACTTCTGAAGTCACTAAATGTCTGTCATTTCCCATCCCCAAGCAGGCAGTTTTTCATGACACTATCCTAATGTTTAACTCAATTTTGACACTATCTATAAGGAAATACCTTTATCAGTTTATTAAAGAATTCCATAGAAGACACTGATGAAAGCTAACGAAAGAGATTCATTGGGTGCAGTCTGGGAGGTTCCCAAGTGCAGGATCTACTGTCCTTGTGGAGTTGGGATGCATCCCCTTCCTGCACCTGGATGTGTTCTCTTCAGTAGAAGTTTTCTGAACCCCCGATTATTGGGATTCTGTAGAGGTTTCTTCATGGAGCACAAAAAGCTGTTTTTAACTCCATTTCAAGTCACTTTCTACTCTCTGGAGGATGGGAGTGGAGCTGAAAATCCTAAACTTCTGATCATGATTTGGTCTTTCTAGTAACTACCTGCCATCCAGGAGTCCTTCAGGAGCCCAGCTAGAAACCCTCAATTAGAACAAAAGATTCTCTAGTGCTCTTATCACTTAGGAATGTACAAGAGTTTTAGAAGTTCTATTCTGGGACCTGGGGTAGATATCTTTCTAGTTTGTTGAGTGTTTTTATCTTGAAAGTGTGTTGAATTTGTCAAATGCTTCTTCAGCATCACTTGAGATGTTCGTGTGATATTTTCCTTTTATTCTGTTGTTGTGGTATATTACCCTGATTTTTGCATGTCGGACCATTCTTATATTCCCAGTAATAGACACCACTTGACCATGAGGTATAATGGTTTTTTAAACGTTGTTTTCTAGTATTTTGTTGAGGATTTTTATATCAATATTGATTAGGGTGTTGGGCTGTAGTTTTCTTACAATGGCTTTGTCTGGCTTTGGTGTCAAGGTAAGACTTGCTTCATAGAATGTATTAGGAATTGTTTTCTTCAATTTTTTGGAACATTTTATAAAAGATTGGTGTTAATTATTCAAATGTTAGGTACAATTTACCAGTGAAGCCTAAGTTTTCTGTTTAGGAGATTTTTGATGATTGATTCACTGTTCTGACGAGTTACAGGTGATTCAGATTTTATATTTCCTCATGATTGTATTTTGGTAAGTTTTGTGCTTCTAAGAATTTGTCCATTTCTTCTAGGTTATCCAATTTGTTGACATACAGTTGTTGATGTACTCTTTTGTAATATTTTTATTTCTATAAAATTGGTATTGTTTCCTCTTTCCTCTCATTTTAGTTTATCTGCTTTGTCTCTTGTCTATCTAAAGGTTTGCTAGTTTTGTTTCTTTTCAAGGAAACATTTCTCAATTATTTAGTTTCCTCTTTTTCGTTTCTAATCATTATTGTTTCCTTTCTTCTGCTAGATTTTGATTTATTTTGTTCTTTTTCTAGTTCCTTTGATATAAGATATTGATACGAGAACTTATTCAAATTTTTCAAAGAGGAAAAGGCATATTTTTTAGAAGAACAAAGGAAGGGAAAGGAGGATGAAACACTTTTATTTACTTGATTATTTTTAATTTTGTTTGTTCCCCCCACTCCAGTTCACAAACCCGGGACCTTGGTCTTTATATGGTCCGCAGTCCAGCTGCCAGCTTAACTCCTGAGCCACTAGGGTATGTCAGGACCTGTCTTCTTTTTTGACGTGAGCATTTATATCTATATTTCCCTGATACCACTGCTTTCACAGCATCCTATGTTTTGGTGTATTGTGTTTCAATTTTTATTTATTTCAAAATATTTTCTAATTTTTGGGACCCATTGGTTGTTTAAGGGTATATTATTTGATTCTCAGATATTTATGAATTTTTTAGTTTTCTCTTTGCTGTTGATTTCTAGTTTTGAAAAGATACTTTCAATTATTTGAATCTCTTAAAATTTATTGATTTTTGTATTTACGTATATGGGCTGTTCTGAAGAATGATTCATGTGCATGTAAGAGAAATGTATTCTGCTGTAATTGGGTGGAGAATTCCACATATATCTCTTAGGTTTGTTTGGTCCATAGTGTTGTCTAAGTCCATTACTTCCTTATCAATACTTTGGTCTGTCACTGAAAGTGGGATATTGATTTTTTTTATTTTGATTATAGAGCTGTCTATTTCTCCCTTCAATTTTGTCAGTGTTCGTTTCCTATATTTACAAGCTGTGTTATTGATGATATATATATTTACATTTGTTATATGTTCTTGATGAATTGACTCTTGTCACTATTTACTTCCTTCTTCAGCTCTTGTAATAATTTTGACTTAAAGTTTAATTTTTCTGATATAGTCAACTTCTGCTGTTATTTGGATATTATTTGCATAAAATATCTTTCCCATCCCTCCACTTTGAAATTACATTTTTTCTTAGATCTACAGTGAGTCTTTTGTAGATAGTCTATAAATGGAGGCTGGTGGTTTTTTGGGGTTTTTTTTAACTTATCCATTCTGAAAATTTGTGTCTTTCGATTGGGGTTTAATCCATTTACATTTAAAATACTGATAGGGAAGCACTAAATTTTGCTATTTTTGGTGTCTGTTTTCTGAATATCTTAGAGCTTTTTGTTGCTTGATTTTTTTCATTACTCCCATTCTTTATCTTGTTTAATTTTTGTAATGACATGTTTTGATTCACTTTTCATTTTCTCTTTATGTATATTATATAGATATTTTCCTTGTAATTACATGTGATTACATATAAATTCTAAAGCTTGAGTAATTTATCTTAAATCGATATCAACTTGACTTCAATCACATGCAATAAATCTGCTACTTCCTCTCTAAGTCATTAATGTCACAAATTACATCTTTCTCTATTGCTTATCCATTGACATAGATTTAGAAAATTTTGTGTGGTAATGTTATAGAAAATAAATAGTGTGATACAAATCAAAATATAATATTTGTTTTTATATTTGCCTTTACTGGAGAATTTTATTTTATATGGCTTTGAGCTATTGTCTAGCATTGTTTCTTTTATTTAACCCCTCCTCCCAGCCATGGCTTCAAACCCAGGTCCTTGGGCTTTACCTAATCTACACCTTAATTGTCTCAGCCATGCTTTCTTTCATTTCACCTTGAAGGACTCCCTTTAACATTACTAGTAGGGCAGGTGTAGTGGTATAGAACTACTTCCAGTTTTGTTTCTGTAGGAATTTCTTAACTTTCCCTCATTAAAAAATTAATTTTATTGAAGGAACATTTATAATAACATTATGTTTAAGCTGTGCTTCATTGTCTCATAATATTCGAAGGATAGTTTTGATGGATATAGAATTGTCAGTTGCCAATTTTTTTCTTTCAGCACTTTCAATATATTATTCCATTGCCTGTAAGTCTGCTTGTAGTCTTTTGGGACCTCTTGTATATGACAAGCTGATTTTTTTTTCTTGCTGCTTTTGATATTCTTTCTTTGTCTTTTAACAGTTTGATTATAACGTATCTCACTGAGTTTGTTCTTTAGTGTTTATTCTACTCGGAGTTCATTAAATTTTTGGATTTATATATTTCTGTACTGAAATCGAGAAGTTTTCAGCCCTCATTTCTTCAAATTTCTGTTTTGAAGGAAAGCTTTTCTGATTAGAGACATTTCAGTGTTTGGCACAGACAGGCTTTTCCAGCTGTCTCTCCAGGATTTGGGGTGAATTTAATAAGGATTCTCCATGTGCTGTAATATCCTCCAGGACAATGGAGAAAACGACGACAGCAGCCAAGTGATTATGTCAGCAGAAAACAATATATCCTTCTCTCCCTGTGAAGGTAGTTGGCCATCTTTGTTCCCTAGGATGAATTTCTCTCATGCCCAGGAGCACCCAGGGTGTGGCAGCTCAAAGACCTAGGTGGAAGCCACAGCCGAATTTCTGACCACTGGGTCCCATAGGGTTGCCCAATAAGTTACTGGGTGGTGTGAGCAGGCAGTGCCAAATCAGCAGCTATCCTTTCATGTGATTCGGTGATCATGCAGTTTGGGTGACACCCATCCCATATCCCAGGTGTAATTGAATTGTTTAGAGTGGACTTTCTGTTCCTAATACAGGTGCGCGTGAGTGTGCAAATGTCCATAATCCAGGGTAAATCACATGAACCCATCCCAAATGGGAGTGTAGCCACCCATGGCTCTGATTGTGGTTTATTTCGGACACTCGTCAGAGAGGCTGCCTGTGCAGTCTGATTGACAGAAGAAGAAACCCCTCCCAGTGTTATTGCAGTGTGTACCATGTTCCAGAGTCAGGGATCAGTATTGGTGACAGTAGATGACTTAGGAGCACCAGGCCTAGCTTGTTCTTCCTTAATGTACCGCTGTAATGCTTTCCAGTCCTCCTCCTCCTGGAGTGGTGATGCCCATCATGGTGACCCTGATGAGCTAGAGAAGGGCAGCTTCCCACATACCACCGGGTGGATTGATTCCTTTGCTGGATATGAGTGGCCCCACTGTAGAGAGATTTCCTTCAGGCGTCCATCCCATGACCAGACAGACACCAGGGAGCAGAAGTCTAAGGGTGAAAAGACATTTAGTAGGGATGTAAGTTGGGATATGGAATATATTCTTTCTGCATTATTTGTTGGGAAGCAAAGTTCCCGCCATGCTATGCCGTTGCTTCCTAAAAAGCGCAACCTGTCCACACTGAGATAATGCTAGCACCTATCAGAATGGCTGAGATGCATTAAACGGACAATATCACTTGCCGGCAAGGGTCCAGAACAGCAGAACCTCTCTCCATTGCTGTGGGATGCAGAATGGTATGACTGCTTTGGAAGACAATTTGACAGTTTCCCACCAGGCAGCCCAGCAATTGTGCTAAGTACTTACCCAACTGATATGAGAACATATGTTTCTCCCAACCTCTCTATGAATGTTTACCGTAACTTTATTCATAATCCCCCAAAATGGGTAAAAATGCTGAGGGGCAGCTAATGGGATAAGGAAACAACCTAAAAAACAGTAAACACAGAAAGAAAGAGAGGGTGACAGGATCCACTAACTCCTCGCTGCAGGAGGGTGATAGGACAGTTTGCTGATTAACTAGTTACAGCAGGAGGCAGCCAGAAAGGGCCTGGAAGCCTGGGCTTCAAAACAAGACCGGAAACAAAAAGTAACAAACGTTCATACTAACTTGCACTAACCAAGGGCTTCCCGAAGGTAAAGTGAAGCAATTGACAAAGAAGATGCAGATCCACCGATGTCAGACAGCCCCCTCCAACCGTGTAAGTGCAGAATAGATTAAAACAAAAAAGCAAAGATCTTCCTTAACAACCCTCTAGAGACCATGTAATAAGCAAGCCAGTTGAATAAGCAGGAAAGTCCATTCCCCTAGCTTAGTGAGGGGCTGCTTTACCTCCCACAGAGACCTGTCTCTGTGCTTCTCTGAATACACCTGCTGTGTGCTGACACCGAGCATCCCGTTCAATTCTTTCCCGGAGCTGACACAGCACCTCGGGATGTATAGGTGTGTGTGGGAAAGTAGTGAGACGCTGTTCTGGAATTAGTGGCGATGATGGCACCACATTGTGAATATACTGAAAACCACTGAAGTCTACACTTAAAAATAGTGAGTTGTATCTTGAAAAGGAAAAAGAAAAGAAAAGGAATGTTATCCTAGGAGTTTGGAATAGTCTGTACCTGCAGTGGGGTTACTTCCGCTGTGGGGCTGATGAGCCATCTGTTGTGACAATGTCTGCTGTGCCTC